>PVKA01039308.1:0-10078 GCA_004027165.1 Ctenomys sociabilis
TTGAGACTGGGCGTGGTGGTGCACACCTATGATCCCAGCACTTGGGAGGCTGGAAACAGGAGAATCACTACAAGTCCAGTCAATGCAGTGAGACTGTGTAGACCTTGCCCTAAAATTTAAAAAAAAAATCTTTCATCTTTAAAATTTATTTATTAATGTTTTTGGTACAGGGTCTCACTACACAGCTCAGACTCATATTAATCCTCCTGTTTTCAGCCTCCCCATGCACCACCATGCCTGGTTTCAGTAGCTGGCTTATCACACCCAGGGGTGGAGCAACCAAGCATATGGTGTCTGGAATCGAACTCGGATCCTTGCATTTGCCTAAGCAGGTGCTTAGTTCACTGAGCTATCTCACCAGCTGTCTCATCCGTAAAAATCATAAAATGAAGCTTACCAAGTTATTCTTTTGTCAAAATGGCATACATCAACTTGTTGTCTATAAAATGCCTCTCTAATCAGTGAGGGTATTAATATCAATACTCACTTTAATATGTTTAAGTGTATATTTTCTGTGCACTAGTTCTAAGAATCTATCATTTTTAATTGCCTTTGTTGATAATTTATTTTCAAGTTTTACAATTGCCACTGGACACATGTGGCAAGTAAGCACTATCACATATAGCAATTTTGCTATGATAAATGTTACCATTTAAATTGCATTATGCTACTGAATGATTTCCTTTTGCAAGGTCTTGTGGGAATTTAGAGAAACAGACCTAGACTACACACGTGGACCCATAGGAAAATAATGGATAATTTGATGAAAAGCCCCTTGGGCTGGAGATCACAGCCCCAAGTCACTGCTTCCCAGCCTCAGTTGATTATTCATTTTTGTGTCAGGTTTTTTGTGTGTGTGACAAGAATATTTCTTCTTCAAGATGAGAAGCTAATGAAATGCTGCACATAAAAAGGTTGTGTAAAGTATTAAGGTCATCAAACAGTCGAGAGGTCACCTTTCCTCAATTGCATGGCCAGCAGCCCATGACCACTGTTACCCATCGGGCTCCATTTCTGATAGGTGTTGGCTTCACTGCAGAATTCTTTGGTTCTCATTGTCTCAAAGATTAACAAGACTTTCATCAGATTGTTGTTGGAAGCTCACACAGCCTCTACTCTGAGGAAGCCTGACATTTTGTCAGGTCAAGGGAGAAGAGTAGGATGTAAAATTTTGACACTAAGGTTAGGCTTTCCCTTTGCCAAAAGAAAGAGGAACCTCTGCCCTTCAGCTACACCTACAGTCCACTAGCAAGTGTGTGATTTTATGAAATGGAGAGCTGAAAACATCTATGCTATAAACATGTCTGAATTCTTAAATTCAAATTGCAGCCTGATACTTCCAATGAATCTTCTAGATGTGCCACAAAAGTGTCTTCATAACATTGCTGTCATTTAATAACAGATTCAAATAAAATTATAAAACTGCCATGTCCAAAATCTCAAATGACCTGAAAACCCTAAATCCAGTTGCCAAGCAACAATAAATACCCTACTTTCTCTTAACCTGGGAACTTTGGTGCTCAAAAGCCATAATATCCTGTCCCAGGCTCCATTCATTCATTCATCTTACAACCTTCTTTGATTTCCACTTTCACCTTACCATGACTGAGCGATAGGGAAATATTATAAAAGGTCAGGATGCCTGTCCAGTCTGCCTGTCCAGTTGGTTGAAACTCAGGTGCTCCAGGAGACAGTGCTGGTAGACTGAACCCCTGAGCCTCAAAGATTGGCTGCTCAGATATGAAGGGGCCCTGAGCTGTGCTTGGACCTAATCTGTCTCTGGGGAGCCGAGCCAATTCCATTGCCTGGGCATATGGGACGTCCTTGGGAATATTTCAGGCACTCCAAGTACTCTTTGCACATGGATTCCTTTCACTGTACCTTTCTTTGCGCGGCGGACTATCTGTTCTCTGAGGCTGATTGCTTCTACTGGGCCAAAACTAAAGCCGTTTAGGAAGCCCAGAGGAAGGCAAAGCTGAGGCGGTGTGGACGGCTGAGCAGGAAAGCAGCACACGCGGGTCAGTGCTGCCCTGCCCTGTGAAGGCACTTTACCCTAAACTTTATCTCTTTTACTATCAATATTGCCTGGTCACTGGGATTATATTCTGATACTGAATATCATAAAGGTTTGAATTTAGCATCAAATACAAGATGACTTCTGCTTTGATTATTCATATTGATTGATTGATTGATTTCAGGTGGGGGTATTTTGTTGTTTATTTGGTTTTTGGATTTTTTTTCCTTGTGCAGAGTCCCAGTACGAAGCTCAGATTCATAGTGATCTTCTTGTTTCCAGCCTTCCTACTCCTGGGATTACAGGTATGAGCCATCATGCCCAGAGCCCATCATCAGCTCAGGATGTCCAGGATCAAACCCTGACCCCTGTGCTTGCCTAAGCAAATGCTTAGTCAACTGAGCTATCTTGCCAGCTCTTGTACTTTTATTTTTCTATTGTCTGCTGTGAAATATAATCAGATCCTCATTTTTTATTGGAAAACCATTTTATAATAAACATATATTTTATATTTTCTGATCAAGGAGATTATGGGGCCACAGAGGAATGCAATAGATGACCTATAGTGTGCCTAAGGAGGGTCATATGGAGAGAAAATGTTCAGGCTGTGGAAACATCAGGCTTCCACAGAGAGCAAATTGGTCAAGCAATGGCCGTGACTCATCCACAAGGCTGACACTGACAAAGGATCTACAGAGTGAGGCACAGGGTTACACTGACCTTATCTGATACAAAAGTTACATATCTTCTTTTATTTTTTTTTTTTTTTACATATCTTCTTATATAGGTCTGCTTTAACTCGGTCTTAACCATCCAGCAGAAAAGTATAAAAATGGAGTTATATAAAGTCGTATTAATATACTGAGCTGTGAATGGCTCAAGTCAACCCACTTCAATTGTGGACTGCTGATCTGTGTTGGATTATTATATATATATATTATAAAACCCAAATCTATTTATTTCCTAATTTAGTTAACTAATAAAACTAGCAAAATCGTTCTGGATGACAATCTGACAAAATGCTTAATAAACCTTAGTAAAAAATAAAAATATATTTTATGGTAAGCAGTCATGTAAAAACAGGTTAATATAGAACCATTTTTATAGATCCAATAAAAAATTTGCTTGAGATGAGGTATTTATCTGTTCCCCCCAAATTTAATAAATGTTGTGAGAGTCAAAATAATTGTATGGGGATGCATTCTTGATTTAATTAATTAAAGTCTATGAGCTGTTATCAGAGTTGACAACAACAATTGAGATTTGCTCCAGTTGCTAAATGCTGATGGGAGTACAGGGTTTCATTTGACTCTCTGGGCCCACAGTGAAGGGCTCATGAGTATAGAATTTGGATTAGACCCTGGCTCTGTGGATGTATGCAGGAGCTGATGGAATGTGACAGGAAGTGTGAGTTGTGCCAACTACTACAGCACTGGTTGTCTTACTCCTGTTAGTAAAAAGTCTAAATGAGGAGACTTCACTTGCTCTAAATTAATGGAAACAATACCTATCGCTTGCAGGTGTGCCCCAATGTGCTCCATTCTAGGCACCAGGTGACACAAATTCTTTTCTGTAAGAATTGACAACATAGTTAAGGAAACAAAAAAAAAGTTACTACTGTACTCTCTTGGCCTTTTACCCATTGCTTTGGCATGTTCTGTCCATGAGAGAAGCAATTTTTACATGTTTAACACAAACACACTGGTAGACACAAGGCTTATATGTGATAAATACATGACAACTGGATGGACTGATGGAAGGATGGATGTGAAACTCCATGCTAAGAAAATACAGCTTGGAAAAAGTTTTACTTATTAATGGAGGAGACCCAAAGTGGTTGATGATGTTATTGGCAAGCTCTTCGATATCCTTTACTGAAAGGCTCTGGCTGATTTTCTAGGGTCACACCCCACTCAAGGCTTGTGTAAAATCTTCTGCCCTCCTTCCCTTTAGTCACTGACTTTGACTGTCAGTGCCATCTTCCTCATTCCTAGTGACCCTAGGAACTGAAAGAGAGGAAAATAATAAGCAATTCTGAAAGAGTGGGGTTCTTAAGTCTGTAATCACCATGAACTAGTCAGAATTTCCAAAAAGCTACAAAAAGGGCAGAATTATGTTATTTTCTCATCAAGTATGCAAGACATTAACTCCGTGGTGATTTTAATTTCATATTCTCCTAAGTGTGGCATTAAAGAAACACACACACACACACACACACACACACATTTAGGTTGTTCTTCACCTGATCTGCCCTCCTTGTCTGTGGAAGGTGTCCTACCATCCTTTGCTGATACTTGGGAAACAGATAGACTTTTTGAATAGACAGTAGCATTAGATCTTTTCCCAAATATGGTTTTAAAGAAAAATAGAATCTGTTGCAGGTAAAAAGCATGGTGAAAAACAGGCGTTAGGCTACTCGCGGTGGCAATCACAGCCAAGATCCCAAAGACACTAACACCCACTCCCATGCATATCATCTTACAGCTCAGTGAAGCCCCTCTGGATGCTGAAGTTCAGGACATTTGGGTTCCAGCAGCTACATGATTAATGCAAACTCCTTGGTGTTTTCTCTCTAATATGATTTAGAACTTTGCATTACATAGAATACTGTTTTCCTTCTTCATATTTTCCTCTTAATTCTGTTCATTAAATTCACAAAACACATTCAACTTTTAAATATAACATTGTTGTAGAAACAGGGTTTTTGCCTCATCTTCAAAATAGCACATGTTAATTAATGTGGAGCAGAAGCTGGAAAAATTCAGATAATATAAGAATATAATCTGTCCAGCTTAATAAAATAAGACAGAAAAAACAGTCAACATGGTGGCACCATTAGTCCAATTGTTTTCTGTAGATATAAAGAATATATGAATAATAATTTTTCTCTTCGTAACTCTCGCTGACTTCAAGGCACAGTCAAACAGCGTATTTCTGATTCTTCCCAGGCTCTGTCCATGAACCACATGTGCAAAGTTCTGATAAGGTGAAGAAAGATATGTTTCCATGTCAACAATTTAAAGGCTGGAACTATTTTGAGTTGTTAATATAAACTTTGATATTAGCTCATTGAATGTGATGATTTTGCAAAGAACAAATTCTAATACAGTTACAATGACTGCTGAAATGTATTAAATCTCTAGAGAAGCTGGAAAAATGTACACAGGACAGGGTTGTCAATCATCTCATGCTCTGACTGGTGACATTAGCATGTGATTTTTGTTAACTAGAGAAAAATGACAGTATAATATTTCATAATGGCCTCAAGTTAAAATGTTCCGTCACTTTTTATGGGTTCCTTCTGTCCTGTGTCTCTACAGAATGATGAAAAGAAAATGCAGAAGGAAAAAAAGAGAAATAAAAGTGCAGTGATTATATCTTGAGGCATATGATTTTATCAGTTCATTAATACTCAAAAAATTATAATGTCATTATCATAACTACAGGCATCAATAATTTGAGAGCCATAATGACTCTAGGCCCTGGGAATTATACCAATCAATTATTTTATTTTCTTTTTCACAGATGCCCTTGCTTAGACAAAATGAAAATTATTTCATAAGAAAACTCAACCTCAAGAAGAACCAAAAAACAAGAGAGAGTTGACCAATGATATTGTTGTAGGCAGCAGAGTTAGATAAAAGTATTTTTAAGCAGGCAGGCATGGCCAGGCCCTCAAAAGAAATAATACAGGAAACAAGATGCCAGCAACTCTGGAAAAGACAGAGGCTCCTGTTGTGAACCAGACCTAAAGGCCAAACAAATGCCAAAAGAGTAACACCAGAGATTGATAGTCTAAATAGGTAGCGATCACCTGAAAAGACCCAAGTGAGTCACTAGCCCAGTCCCCGAGGGGAAGAGACCCTGTCCCCTATTCATGCCCACTTACTATATGACTCGCTTCCCCATTTGGTCCTGGGCCTAATCAACTTTACTTGAGCAATGATATTTGTAATTCCATTGGTTGACCATAGTTTTCTCCCACCCCACCTCCACCTAAGCGAGATCCCTTCTGTACCTTAGTCCCGCATGGTTTTGCCCTATAAAAGTCCCTAAAAGAGGCAGCTTCCCCCGGCAACCGAGTCGGGTCCCCTTCTGTCCCTCCCTGACAGAAGTTTTTCTATCCAACAAAGTTTTTTTCCTCAACCTCTGTTTGTTCCTAAAATTCATTCTTCGGTTTTAGAGAACACGAATTCATTAAGGTCAGGTTGGGAGTTTTACTTCCCTGTATCAATATCATGATCTGAGTCTCCAAATCCAGGGTTTACAGGGCTCACAGTGTAGTAAGAAAGATGAGATGGGTCACAAAGCAAAGAGATGGAGTTTTGACTAAAAAGTTTGAAAATCAGGGTTGACCTGGCAGGTGGAAGGCAGCTCATGCAGGCAAAGACATAAAACATTGCTAGCAAAACTCAACTTGGAGACTGTCTCCTTCCTAACTATTCTAGCATTCTTATTTCAGTCTCTCCAGAGCATCAAGAAACACAAGAGATGGCCAGTGGCAAACACCTCGCATGTCTGGCCTGGAGCAGTGAGAACTGCCATTGGAAACCTCTGCTCCCTCTTCCCCAAAGTTGATTTTGGAGGTCGCTAGTCTCAGGGACCGCTGGGGCGGTGAGACTGAGCAAGTCTCCTCCTGAGCATCTCTCACGCCACTGATTGGAGCTTCTGGCTTCAAGACTAAAGCTGTCTTAGAGCTGCCTGTTGCTCTTCACTTCACCCCACGCTCTCTGCCTTCTCTTTCTCCTTCATTCAAAACCAGGCCTGTATGCTTCACCACTGCCTCATGAGCTCCTCTCAGAAGCATTCTTCTTAGAAAAGTTTGTGCCCACTTACTCTTATTTTAGTACCTGCTACTTTGAGGATTCATACTCACTTACCCCTCAGGCATGTTTTATAATCCCAATGAAAATCTAGGGGTGAGGAATTCACAGTTGTTGGACTTCTGTTCTATTCCAGTTATTTCATACAACCCTATATCTAATTTAATCCCTGCATCAACTCCATTTAATAGAGCTATACTCAAGTAGTTTAAAAACTTTATACAGTCACATGAAACTACCATTTCAAAGGACAAGAGGGTGAAATATTAATAGCTTTTTAGTTTACATTATATGATTTGCCATGATATGTAGCTAAATAAACAGACCAAACTTCAAACTGTTTCTTTATGCTTCCAAAGTGTACAACTTGTCACCGTTCACAATACTGCAAGACACTTGGTGAAAAAACAATACAGGCTGTGAGGTATCTCAGTACTGCATGTGACCACAGCAGAATCCTCTCAGAACATCAAAACTGAGAGGATGATTAGAAGAAGACTTCTTGTGAAAAGAGTGAAAAAATTACAAAGTAAAACAAATGAAGTAGTAAAAGAATGCTAATTTTCAAGAATTGTTTTAGTTCTCAGTCTTAATGTTCAAGATAGTGACGTTCATTGTTGAATTCTGTTACTTTGTGTAGGGAAATCCTGTATTGTTTCTGATGCTGCCTTATTTTTCTATCATTATTTTGTATTCTTTAAAAAAGAAAACATGAGTAATATGTATGTGTACATAGGAGTATACACACATTTGCAGAAGGTAAACCTAGAAGCCACTGATTTGTTTACATATAGTTTATTTTCCATGTTAAGTGTGTATTATTTGGAGCATTTATAACATCATTAAAATAAAACATGAAACTATTGTTAGCAAATCATTCTCCAAACAGATCTACGGTCTCAGTGCCATTGGTTACACCCTGCCAGCAAATACAGTCCTCAAGGAAGAACACATATCCCTGGCAACCATGCTTCTCCAGCTCCTGCTGACAGTAGGCACTACAGGCTGCATTTGGATTTCTTCTGAATACCCTATTCCTGTGGTACAGCAGGGGTCTAATTCCATGCAAATAGTCAGAAGAACACACATGACCCAGTCACGAAGGCTCACGAAGTACACAGGCACTTCCCGGGAGCCACAGGAAATGTGATCACACAAAGGCTGTCCTGGGAGGACCACCTGAGCAGCTCTCGTTGGAAGAAGAGCAGTGGTCTCTGTTTTGACTGAGCCTGACCCTATTTCCTCGTATTGATATGTACAAAGCTGACTAGGACTTCTCTTTAGCCTTTCAATTGGCCTTAAGTAATGTATATTGGTCTAGCTCAGGTGCTAATGATAGTCTTTGAAGGTGGCTTGCCTGTCTCCCTTGTAAACCTGCTGTTCCTTAAGTGAGCTGGGTGGAGACAGGACAAAGAGCCAAAGCTCCATGCTGCCAGCTGGGATCAAGCCTAGAGATAGAGGCTATGACTTCCTGGGGCTTAAAAGATTACATCAGAGCTAAAGCACCAGGCCCCCAAAACATTAGATATTATCTCATTGTAATGCAGATTACTTTCTCTGCATATCCTCTCTATATATAGAAGAGGTAAACGTAGGCCACCCACTCACAATTCTCAATCATTCCTTATCAAGCCACTCTTCCACTGAATAAAACTGGTGTGGCCCTGGGTCAGCCTCTTGGGTCCAGAAAGCCATCTTTGTTTGCAGCTGGATTTAGGACCTTGGCTCCCCAACACTTACAAATATGTTTCAGTATCTACCTTCACCATGGGTTGCTTTGGGAATGGCTACTTTCACCATGGGTTGCATTGGGAATGGTAAATTGAAATTAACTTGGTGGGATTCCAATAACATATCCTGGGATTACAAATTGACTTCTTGGACTGAGATGAGATCCTGGAGGGATTTGGATGCACCAAACTGAATCTTCTCATTATTCATGGACAAATTTGAAAGAGAAAACTCAAGCTTCACTAACAGCTATTTGTTAATAAGATTTTACAAAAGATATATTTGTGATGACATGCAAACAATAGAGAAACACAGAATAAATATTGAAGAAAATAAAGCCTAAACCAATATTGTACTTTGGTAATAAATCTTGCTATTCAGAAAATGCACATTTTATTCATTGCTGAAACATTATTAATAATATCAAAAGAGATAATAATCTCTTTATCCTGACCTTGATATTTAATTGAAGAGTGCTTTAGAGTTAGGATTAATTATTCTAGAGTAAGGAAAAGACATTTTCAGCAAAAAATAAAAACCATTTGTCACTTCGTCCTCTATTTCCCTGACTTTACAAGTTCTAACAATACAGCATATTTGAACATAGAACTGGATCCTGCTCTCTTAAGTCAGTAAACTTGATGCGTTGCTAGATGGCAAACCCCAACCCTAGACTATTCAAATAACCATCCTCATGCCTACCTGAATGTACGATACTTCATCAACACTTGATAAGTATGTAAAAAAGAAAACAACTGGATTACTTTGCAATAAAGCATCATGGTTTATAAAGGAATATTCCCAAAATTTGTGTGTGTCTATGGGAAATAATCCAGAGAGGCAGAAGTAGGAGAGTATCTATGGAATCCAGTTATAGCTCCCAGCATGCTTATGACAACAATTTATCACTCTATTACTTTCCCTATTGCTTAAGGAAAGCATTTGGTTTCTCTAATGTTCAAAGAACAAAAATTCTTATCACTATTCTGATACATTTCTTGATGCAGTTTATGTTTTCTCCAAAATTTCTTTCTTTTGGGTGTTTGATGTCTTTCTAAAATTCATTAATCAGGTAATACTTTTTCACTTTATACCACCAGGACAGCATCTATTCAGTACGTTTCTATACTGGGAAATTTATAAACCTTATTTCAGGGGAGCCTCTAATAACCCTTAAACATGAGTCATTGCCAGCTCATTTTAAGAATAAAAAAGCTGAGGCACCGGATACTTCTGTGCTGAAAACATGCTGACAAAGAGAATGACACTGCCCTCAGGGTTCAGCCTGCGAGTCAGGCTCCAGGTGTCCCTATGTGAATGTGCTCACCAATTAGCTGTACAGAACACTCCTTTGGCTTGGCTTTGCTTTCCAAAAAGTCTACGGTGAACATGCAAAACAACCATGCTACATAAAAGCAAACATACTATAATATTTCTAAAAGTTCCCTCTAAGTGCTGGTACAAGAATAAAAAGTGCAAATAAAGCACCTGCAAGCAGGAGCAGGGGCCA
>PVKA01039309.1:0-19564 GCA_004027165.1 Ctenomys sociabilis
TGAATCTTTGATATAATTCAGCTATAAAAAAACCTGTAAATATAATTTCATGTATGCACCTTGTACAGTACCAAAACGTTATGAAAACAGTTTGCAATGTATTAATTCATCGACTCTGTATGGTTAAGGTGTCTTGAAACTGTCTGATTGACATTTGTATTTTAATAAAATAAAAATAAATGGAAAAAAAAAACAAAAATGGTACCTTTAAGTGAGATTTAAATCAGAGACATTAAGAAAGACCCCCTGGGGACTGAGACCATCTGGGATGGAAAAACAGGAAAAGAATGAGGGAGAAAGAGAATTTTCACTTCACTGAAATAATAACTCATACACCAGTAAGAGAATAATAATTGTCCATTATAATTTAAATTGTTTTTTCTTTGCCTCTTAAATTTGAGACTTGTGAACTCAATTGCTTTCCATTTTAATCAAATGAAAACTTATGGCAGTCCTATACCATCATTGATTTACTTAGACTGCACTGTAAGACATTTAAATTATTTTTCTGTTTTAATTAATTTACTATAAACATCTCATACATATGTCTTAGGAAGTTTCATGGATTATAATTATAAATTCTTAATAGAACAATTATTAGATTAAGAAAATTCATTATTAATTTAGGTTTCTTTTCAGAAGGAATGTATCAATTTATTCTCCAATTATCATTGCCTGTGAGTTTCTGTGTGCCTTATCTTAACTAATGCAAAATAGTAGCAGTTAAAATTTTGAAAGACCAAGATACTACAATTTCAATTTTATTTCTTTGATCGCCAGAATAAGCCAAAGCCTCAAAAGTCAAAACATTTCTGCTGTTTTTTGAAGAAAAACAAGCACATTCTACACAGAAAAATTAGCTGTGCTGCTTTGATGAGTGCTTTTCACATGCCTGAGTCTGTTCCCTAAATAGGTGAGGACTGGCCTGTGTGTTCTCTAAGACTAGGTGAATTTATGTTTGCATGTGTTCATGATAAAGGAGAGGAGAAGTTACATATTTGCAGGACTAAAATCTTAAAAGGCAATATTAAAGTTTCATTGCCTGAAAATAATAAGGAGGGTACTTCAGTATTACATGCTGTTCTGGGAGGGGTTAACATTGTTCTGAAGGTTTTCTTTTCCCATATTTTTCAGGACAATGAAGTCAATCAGTACCTCCCCCTTTTCTAACTCATTCCTAGGTGTAGAGAAAAATTTAATGCATATACTCAAACTTTTCCTTGAATCACAAGTTAGTAACATATATACATACATATGTCATATATATATGATGTATAGTATATGTATATCTAAAGGCTTTTCTCCTTCAGAAGATTTTATACTTTATTTTTTTACTTATTTTAAGTATTTGGTACCAGGTCTACAGGGTCTATAGGGTCTCACTACATAGATGGGACTCATAGTGACCCTCCTGTTTTTAGCCTCCTAAGCACTGGGATTATAGGTGTATGCTACCACAACCAGTCCACCCCAGTTTTTATAATTTTATATGATAGCCCATTAGCAATTATAAGAATGTTGATTACTGCATTTATATATTCTGATTTGAATATAGTACTCAAAAAAAGATCTGTCATTAGTATGTAAATTTGAATTTCATTGAATGAAGGCTGTAAATATCTTATACAATTTTCTTTTTTTAAAGAGAATACAAAAAGTTACTAAAATACCTTAAAAATACAGAATTTCATTAAACAAGATGATACAAATTCAAAATAGTTGAATATATTGCATATTGTTGTCTTCAAACTGCTTATGCAGGTTAGCAGATATAAGCATGCAGAATATTTTATTTTTACAGTTGGTAATCTAATACTAGTGGCTTACTACATTGAACGACTCTAATCACAGACATTTTCTGTAAGAATGTACTCTAGCGGTTGTGTATTTGGGTGTTCTCAGTGAAGGTTTCCTAGGAGGTGTAATTCAGTCAGTGTCTGGAATTTCAGTCTCCTGAGTGCTTCACTGAGTCTGGGGATTTGTCTTCAAGACACCTCATTCACATGATGGGTGACAGGTATCAATTTCTTAGTCACTATTAGCAAGAAACCCTAATTTTTTTAAGCAGAACTGTTCTTTGACTTGTGAAATATTTTTGCAGTGCCGATACTGGCTTGCCACAGAGCAGTTAGTCTATAAAGCCATGGCCAAAGCATCAATACCTGCAGCAGCCTCGCTCCAGCTACCACACTGTATCATTTCTACAAGATCTTCATGAAAATACAAGCCTGTCCTATCTCTTGTGCAAGAGTCCTGTGCAGAAAGATGCCAAAGCTGTTATCCTGACCTCGCCCACGTACACACTATTCTTTTTTTTTTTCTTTTTTGTCGGAACCAGAGATTGAACTCAGGACCTTGTGCTCGCCAGGGAAGCACTTATTCTACTGAGCCATCTCCCTGGTCCCCATTCACACCATTCTCCCCACTTACATTTACACCCACTTTGAGTTTCTACACTTTTCAGGGTCCTGCTTTTCTCCTTCTCGCTGCTAGGGTATGAAGCTCAATATCATACTTCCTTTATGCGGACTCTTTCTTTCTTTCTTTCTTTCTTTCTTTCTTTCTTTCTTTCTTTCTTTCTTTCTTTCTTTCTTTCTTTCTTTCTTTCTTTCTTTCTTTCTTTCTTTTTGTGGTACTGGGGATTGAACTCAGGACCTTGTGCTTGCCAGGCACGTGCTTACACCTCTGAAGTATCTCCCCAGCATGGACACCCTTCTTTCTTAATGGAGGAAATGTAAGTGACAGTGCTTGAAAAGCCAGGAAAGAAGACAAGGTGACAAATATCTATCCATTGTTATGCTGAAATTTATAGTAAGACAAGGGCAAAGAAATCAATAGCAGAAGGAATACAATGAGCAAATCAGATAGGTTTTGAAATAATATGATTCTACATAGAAAAATTAAAAGAATATACAAAGTTTTAGGCATAATGTTGCTCATCGTAGTGACAGATGTCACAGTACATCGGTCCATGTAGAAATAAATAAATTTCTACTCAACAGAATACCAAATAGATACAAGGTACAATGTAAAATAAGAATAATGCTATGCTGTGCATGGTGGTGCTTGCCTCTAATGCCATTACTCAAGAGCCTGAGGCAGGAGGGTGTCTGTGTGTGTGAGGCCAACCTGGCCTGCAGTGTGAATTTAAGAGAGCCTGAACTACATAAGAAAACCCTACCTAAATTAATGGATAAATAAATAAATATAAGCAAAAGTGATGTTAAAAGTAAAAATTGAGGCCAGGGAGATAGCTCTCCGGCCTAAGTGCCTGCCTGGTAAGCCCAAGGACCCTGGATTGATTTTCCACCCTGGACTACATTACTGCATGCCATGCAGGATCCAAGACCTCTGGTGGGATGCATGATGCCCCAAACCAGGATGGCACCATGACTAACTAGGTATGCTGATACCTGTGAACTAAGCAACTGCACCAAGTATAGCAATGTGTAATACTAGGGCATGCTTGGAATGCCTACCATTCTGTTCTAAATCTGTATTACTTCTAATATCACATCAATTACTGCTATACTCTCCCTCAAGTAAATGTTTGCTTAAAAAATAGGTAATAAATGAAAACAAGAGATAAGAAAAAATGACTGTCTTGTTACAATGCTGTATATGGTTAGATATCCAAATTTCTATGTAAAAATGTGTAATTGTTAATTTCTATATGTTCACTATTTTTTTATTTATTCTTATTTTTCCACATTTTATAAGGATTTAGGGTTTAGCATGTCAATGATTGATGAAAAATACCTGTTCCCTGTTATGTCTAAGGTGTTTGATATTCAGACAGATAGTGAGGTTAAGTGCAACTGCCTGTGGTATAAGGTAATAATATCATTAAGTTTCTCTTCTGTAGAGTTAACAACTTAAGTTTGCAGACCACAAAATTAGAGAAAAAGAAAGGCTACAAGGATAGCCAACATTTTGGCCCTCACCCTTCAAAATCAGTGAGGACTCAGGACATAAGAGAACCTGTAATGTAATATCCTATAACTCAGTGGTGTGCCAGATTTTCTCATCAAGGAGATTATGGGGCCACAGAAGAAAATGATTGATGATATAGAGTGTGCCTAAGGAGACTCACCTAGAGAGAATACATTCACTCAGGATTTCACAGAGAGCAAATTGGTGAAGACAAGGCCAGAACTCGTCTATATGGCTGACACGGACAAAGGATCTATAAACTATAGTACAGGTTTCAGGGTAAATCCTGAGGGTATTTGACTGACCTTATAAGATACAAAACTTTCATTTTTTTGTTATATAGGTCTTTCTTTATCTTGAGGGATATGAATGAAAGACCAGTTTGTAGTGAAAAAATAAATACATCTGAATATATAAAATAGTTAGGACAGCTACTTTCTCTTAGTTCAATGAGAAGATAGATTTGTGTGAATAGTGTTAGACAAGGTATCATGTCTACATCTTGCACTATGAATAACTACTATGAAGAAAACAATATACAATGTATTAATTACTGTAACTGTCCTACTAAACTGTTTTGAAACTGTCTTATTGCTACTTATTTCTCAATAAAATTAATTAAAAATAACTAGGGTGGCACTTGCTTAGGTAAACACAGCGGCCAGAGTTCAATTACTGGTTCCACATGCTGCGCTGGCCCCGCCTTTGGGTGTGCTGAGCCAGTGATGGAGTCCGGGGGTGGTGATGTGCCTGTAATCCCAGGACTAGGGAGACAGAAAGAAGGAAGATCACTATGAATGTGGGCTGCATAGTGAGACCCTATACAAAAAAGAAAAGAAAAGAAAATAAACCCTAAAAATAATAGGGTGGTGGCATGTGCCTGTAATTTCATTGCTTTGGAGGCTGAGAAAGGAGGATCACTACAATTCTGAGCTGCATAATGAGACCCTGTATCAAATACAGAAATAAATAAATAAATCTTTAAAAAATAAAATTATCTGGAAGATCCGATAAAGTTTTAAATAGTGAAGTGATATGTCACGTTCATGGAAAGATGGCTCAGTAATACAATTTATCTTATTTTCCCATTATGATCTATAGTTTTTATGTGTCTTAGGAGATCAAAAAGCTTTTGATGGATATTGATAAGACATCAATCATAATATATATGAGAAAAATGCAAACAATAACCTAGTCATTCTTAAAGAAGAATGAAAAAGCATTAATATTAAAGTTTTTATAGCAGAACACATTTGAGTATTATATTTGAGGAAATAAATCTGTGTTGTTTAGAATATAAGGCCAAAACATATGAATCAATTAAAAATTAGATATAAAACTTTGGAGGAATTAGGAGAATATTTTCCTTTTAAAAATACATTATAAAAACACACTCACCAGATACACTTGATAAATTTAATTTGTTTGGCATTAAAAATGTCTGCTTTGTTATTATAAGAAAAAGGGGGAAAAAAAGGCATACATGAAAAGAAAATATAGGCAACATAAATCAGTGATACCATAACATAAAAATTGGTTAGCCGGGCGTGGTGGCGCATGCCTGTAATCCCAGCACTCAGGAGGCTGAGGCAGGAGGATTGTTGTGAGTTCAAGACCAGACTGAGCTACAAAGTGAGCTTAAGGCCAGCCTGAACTGCATAGTGAGACCCTGTCTCAAAAAGACAAAAAAAAAAAATTGGTTAAATCTCTATGAATAAATACTAAATATGTTAATTCATCTTATTTGTGGAGAATAAATTTCAAACTCCCTAGTGAATGCAAGAAATCATGAATAGTATTGTGATTTATGTGTGCTATCTTTTCCCTACACATACATACCTATAATTAAATTTGGTTTATAAATTAGACATAGTTAGAAATCATTAATAACTAATAACAAAGTATAATAGCAACATATACTCAATCACCAGTATCACTATTCTTGTACTTTGCGCTATTAAGTCAAATAAATTGGCTTGAGCACAAGCACTATGAAATGTGACAGTCAGTTTGATGATAATGATAACTCAAGACAAGAGAACTATGTAATATACACAACATAAATGTGCTACAAAAGGTGATGCTTTTATATCCAAGACAGGATGCAGTGGGTAAGCACAACAAATCACTGGGTTGTGCAGAATGGGCCCAGTGAAAACTTATGAATTGTTTATTTCTGGAATTTTCCATTGAGTATTTGCTTATAATTGATAAGTGTGAAGTTGAACTTGAAGCACTCACAATCACATATAAGAGAGGGCTTAGTGTAGGGTAATAGGCAAAAGACATAAAGGGGCAGGGAAAATATTTACTGTATTGTTCCCCAAGATCATTTTGCCTGCCAGTATGGAGATTTTCTGTAACTGCCTCATTTTGTGTGAGGGTTGACCAGTTACATGGGTGTTCCTGATGAAAAATGCAAATAGCAACTTCATGTTACTTTACCCTGCACCTGAAAGAACATTTGAAGTTGCATTATTTAATTTTTAGCTTAGAAAATATATTAGGTTATTTAGATTTTTGCATACAGTATTTAATGTTGTTAAGTGAACTGTGACATAAACATTAATATTATCACTAACTGAATAATTGCTAGAATGACAGAGGATGACTAGAAGTGGTATTTTAAATATGCATCAAATTGATTTATCCTTTGTTTTATTTACTCTATATAACATATGATAATGAAAATCCACAGACTATAAAGACCAATGTATACACGGTTTCTTAATTATAAGGCCACATTAGTATTAAAATTTGAGTCTTTAATATCCTAGGAGTATCAAAATTGTACCTTCTCTTACTTGAAATCAAATCCAGTGATTCAGAAATCCTACTCCTTGGGGCTGGAGAGATAGTTCAATGGAATAACTGCTTGCCTGGCAAGCGCAAGGTCCAGAGTTTAATCCCTGGTACCACAAAAACAAAAGCAAAACAAACAAAAAAACAGAAATCTTATTTCTTTTGTTTTCTACAATAATTAGAATGGCAATATTTCAGTATTAATGGCAATTATTTCAGTCATTCTGTCAGCAGGGATTTTTAGTTTTGTCTGTAGTTTACATAGGCCACTAAAGTATACACAGAAACACATATACACAAACATGCACATATTATATTCTTGCCAGCTTATAGGAAAAATGAACAGCTATATTATATCTATGCAAAAATAGTGCATATATGAATTTCCTATAAGCTGATTTTAGATAAGATCTTACCATTACAGTAAGCAACTGTAACAATTTCTGACTTCAAAAGTAAAAGAAAAACTAAAAATGTCCTTGTATAACTTTAAGATCTGTTTAACTTTCAGGTAAAATCAAAGACTTTTCGATAGTTTATTTCCATTTTTATATTGAGTTTATTTTAGCCTCCGTAGATCTATGATATACTGTTCTCAGTGGAATAAGAAACAAGTAACATGGATAGCTTAATAGGGAATTTGACTTTGAATTTATTTCCTATTTAAGCTCCAAGAAATTTTCACAAAGAGTGAAATGTTTTGGACTATTTTTAAAAGAACAAACAGAATTCTCCCAGCTCATACACTATCTACAGGCTAAAAAGAACTCTGACAGCTAAAAGAATTCCCTTTGAGATGGCAAAATGGAACCCCAAGTATAGTACTTCCTGTAGCATAATGTCATTGAACAGTTCGAAGTCCTTTGTTCTTTGTAAGGTTGCTTTGAAAACTGGAAAAGTTAAAGATGTGCATATTATATAATGGGATTCTTTGTGCTCTCTTTTAAAAGAATGGGATATTTCATGATGGGAAGAATCTGTGAAACTTTGCACTGTAGGCCCAGTTTTTTCTTGTAGTTTGAACATGGAACTGGGTTACTTTTGTTCTACTATATATTGACGAAACTATTATCAAATCCCTCTCATGATCGTTTCTCTTTCATTTAACATCTCCATCTCTATAGATATAATATGTAAGCATCAGAATTCACGGGTGTTGTTCTTTACAGTAAAACAGTACAGATTAAATAAGAAATCATTTGTTTTAAAGTATATTTTACACATTTTCGCAATAATGACAGAATAATTTGTATCAATAACTGTTAAATCCTGGAAGAAACACCATTGGTGCAGTGTTTACCAAGTCAAGTTTTGTTTATGATCTGTTTTTTCATCACAAAGGAAGAAATCATTCACATATAAATTCATAAAACGATGCATTTTGACTGCTCTCAAATACATTTAATATACTCTGTGAAGAGCAACACAGGGATCATTCGATTTTTTTCTGTTAGCACATTTTTGTAGTACACAACAACTATGTTCTTTGCGGGGAACTGGCACCTCTGCATAATACATATCAAGTCCTTTATTTTTTCATATCTTCCCTTCCCTACCCTCTTCTGATCCACCCCTTGTTCCCATTTTTCTTTTCTTTCATACACATTTCCTACATAATCAAGCTTTCAGACAATGTGTAAAAGCTAATTGAAAGTACCTTTGAAATAAACCATGATCTGAAATATGTTCTTACATTTCTCCAATGCAAATATGAAAAGAACTTTATCTTCCCAAAATTCAAAATTGTACAGCTAATTACATTAATTTCCTTACTGTTCTTTTAAAGGGTATTACTTTATAGTTTAAGCATCCTTTTAAAATTTATTTATTTATTTATTTATTTATTTATTTATTTATTTATTTGGTACAGGGTCTTATACCAGAGGAGCTGGACTCCTAGTGATCCTGCTATCTCACACCGCCATGCTGGGATTATCGGCATGCACCAGCATACCCTACTTCAGTAGATGACTCAGTTTCCTAGGTTTCAGGGCCTGCATGGCATGTGGTACTTGGATCAAACCTGGGTTCTTGCACTTGCCAGGCAGTCACTCAGACCACCAACTATCTCCCCAGCCCACATCCTAACTCTTAACACCATAATAACAAATAAAATTATGTCTTAGTGCCATTTATAAGCTTGATTTTATATTTAAATCAATGGGAAAAAAAAGCATTTATGCATAAAAGAATTGCTCAACTGAGGATTTTCAACTAAAAGCTAATTTTAATTCAAGACATTGCCGTTTCATTTTAGAAAGGGTATTTATTTGGCCTGGCTTACGACTATATATCTCCTGCTCAGGAGTATGGCAACAGAATGAAACATAGACAAGATATATATTAGTTATCAGGGGCACTTGGATAGTCAAACCCCATAAGAACTACAGCCCTGAGATTCCATGTCCCTGACTTTATTACATGCACAGATGGATTGGGGCTTGTTCTGGTGAGCTGCAGAAAATGATGAGTGTGAACTGCTGAGGTGGCCAAGGTTTAAAGACTGAGGAACAATGCAGTTTTGGAAAAGCACACAGGAGCACATCATGGCTAGCCAGTACACTGAGCCAGAAGAAATTGGGAAGAGTCAAGTCCTCAGCTGCCATGCTGTGTTGCTTTGAGGTACCAGATCTCCACAAACCATTTGCTAGCCTCAACTCCGGCAGTTGGCTAAAAGAGTATCCTGTATGTAAGCCAGTTATGGGTCTTGCCATAAGTCATGCAGGCCTAGGATAGACTGTCAATTTATTTTGTGTCAGTTTATTGATATTAATCATTGCCCACCTTAGGTCTGGCTACTTATTTTAAAAGTTTGTTTTTGATATAGCTCAGCAACATAAGTGCCTGCCTGGCAAGCACAAGGTCTTGAGTTCTATCCCCAGTACCACAAAAGTAAAAATAAAAGAAAAGAAAAAACAAAAAGTTTGCTTTAAATCCACTTTCAGAAAATAAATGCACTCCATCAAAACTTCATTGTACAAAGCATGAATCAGCAAGTATGCCTAGAGCCCAAGTCCTACAAAACTACCCCAACAAGAAAGTGGGATGGCTCAGTGCAGTTGGTAACATGGGGCAGGAGGCGCACTTGCATATTATCAGGCCATGAAACATTACTGTGGGTGCCATTCCAGATGATAGGGCCGTGAGAAGACGTCTTCAAACATGTGCAGACTGCTTCTAGCAGATCCATTTTGGACCCTACACTAGATTGATTATATTAATACGCTTGTCACTTCTACTTCTATTCCTAGGCTACTACAGGGATTAGAAGCCCAACAATGCCTAGACCAATCCAACCTTAACCTATAATGTTTTAGTTGCTGCAATTAAAAAAATAAAAAAGAGCGGGGTCAGTGTAGCCAAGGACCAGCTTGATGCAGTGCAGAGAAAGCCTTTAGGTCTCATCAGTACTTGATTGCAAAATTGCTATTGTGTTGAATAAGTTTATTTGACACAAATTTTTGAATGCTGTTTCAGAAGTAGAGTGATTTATTAACTGCCCAGAACATTTACAAGCTCTAATTGTGTTGTAAAAACAACTGCTTCTATTGGAATTAATTGCGGGCAGGAAGTTAATCAGGCATTCATCTTTATTGCTTCACGCCACCATTAATAAGCTATTCTTTGTTAGGGTTGAAGAAGACAGTATGCCAGACTTAGACAGATTTGAGACCTTATATTATTTCCAAGCTTTAAAATAACCCATGAAGAGTTTCTTTGTCTGGTTTGAAAATCATGAGGAAAATATTTGGAAGAGATTTTGAGAGGCAAATAAATCTCAAACAGTGTTTCAGATTTCAAGTATACAACTAAGTAAAAAGAATTTAAATTATACATTCTAGTCAGATTATATAAAAGAAAAAAAGTAACATGGAGGTATAGATGAATATGTGTTGAATATAACTGAAATATGTGAAACGAAATTTCAAGAAATAAGTAGGGCTAAAATTTGGAGGGAGGTAGGCTTAGAGAGAGGTACAAGTAATATAATGGATGCTAATAGTTTCCAATATTTGAAGGATGCCAAAAAATGATGGTGAAAAGCCAGTTATTCCTTTCATCCTTCTAGTAAACTCAAAAGTGTGCTTCACCAGGACTATGCAGAAATTTTCAAATGAATTTAAACCAAATCAATTCTCATAGGATGGTGATCTTTCTTGAATTTATTTTCTCAGTACAACACTTTTTATTTTTTATTTATTTATTTGTCTTTTTTTCTTTTTTTTTTGAGACAGGGTCTCACTATGCAGTTCAGGCTGGCCTTAAACTCACTTTGTAGCTCAGGCTAGTCTCGAACTCACAACAATCCTCCTGCCTTAGCCTCCCGAGTGCTGGGATCACAGGCCTGTGCCACCATGCAAACATTTTGGAGGAATTCCTGTTGAGAGTTGTGATGTATTCTCATATAACAGGACAGTGTGGTAATTGTTGATAGATACAGGTTCTTGGTGATTATATATTTATTTCACTAATGATCTGTCAGCTATTTTCCCTATTGTAAAAAATGCCTGAGAAGTTTCCTAAGTGGCATATTAAAGATTTTTCATGTCCTTGTTCATTTCAAAGAAGTCTGGAAGCAAATACTCCAGTATATAACACCAGGTTTAATATAATCTTAATAACCAATCGATTAACAAGTGATTACCTGCTTTACATATCTCTTATTGCCTCATTAATTTTTTGAAAAATGTGTAGGGAATGCAAAATCATTTTCCATTTGTTACTGCTATAAAAGTTCAATTAACTTTTAAATCACTCATTAAAAGTAATTTAATGTTATCATCCAGGGTTTGAATTTAGATGCTAGCATTTTCAATGTGTTAATCAAGTTATACATGTAATTCGAAGAATAGTTCTGTATAGTTTGATTTGTGCTATATATCAATTTTCAGACCAACAATATACAAGAGAATTATAATTGTCTTAAAATATTCTTTATGAGAATATTAGGAATATATATTTCAATGATAAGCAATATGGGATAAAAATAGTCTTCCCATGTCTCTAGATAATTCAATTAATGTCAAATCTGAAAGACAATGTAATGATTCAAGATTAGACTGATCACATCTATAAAAAGCATTCAAAAAGCCATATGATTATGTAGCATTAGAAAGATGCTTAAAGCAAAAAACTAAAACATATTAAAATCTGTGAATTACAATTATAGGTAGGAGCTAAAAATGTTGTTCATGATGAACTAGAAAAATCTACAAAAATTTATTATAAGCCTATCATATCAAATTCTCATGATTTCTGTACATTGTACATTGTTCTTGGGCTGGTGGGATATTTTATTTTTCATCCAAGTTTAATTATGTCTATTGCCTAACAAGACAGAATTCAAATTATATGAAGGTATTCTTTGGTATATTTAATATTCTCTGCAAAATTTAAATGGTGACATGATGTGTCTGTGAAATAAATTCACACTATGTCAAGTTGTGGACAACTCTGAAAAATAACTTCAGTCTGTAAGAAACCTGCATCTGTATCCCCGGCATTAAACACTTGCTTTTTCAAATGGTAGATGAGATAAAGTATTGAATCATTACCAACAAATCATATTGGCTTCCCATCTAAGCTTTAGCTTAAATTAATTCCATCAGTCTTCTAAGCTATATGAGCCCAGAACACAAATCTATTATACTTTAAGATATTAGTTTTATTTTTAGACATGTTGAAATATATTTGACTACTAGGCAATATAAACAAAATCATTTGTTTGTACAACATATTAGAGTACACTTTTTAAAATGTTCTACATATAATCAATCAAATTCCTTAGTAAAACCCACTTATGATTTCAGAATTATAAATGGAATTATTGGCTTTTCTCCATCATTTTCTTGGCATCCTTCAAATATTGGAAGCTATTAGGATCCATTATAATACCTCGACCCCGCATTAAGCCTACCTCCCTCCAAATTTTGGCCCTACTTATTTCTTGAATAGAGATACAGTTTCACACATTTCAGTTATATTGAATACATCTTTATCTATACCTCCATGTTTTTTGTCTTTTATATAATCTGACTAGAATGTATAGTTTAAAATCTTTTTACTTAGTTGTACACTTGAAATCCGAAATGCTATTTGAGATTTATTTGCCTCTCAAAATATTTTCAAAAATATTTTCCTTATGATTTTCAAATAAGACACAGAAACACTTTATGTGTTTATTTTATTTATTTATTTATTTTTAATTTTTTTTTGTATTTTAGGGAAGGGTCTACAGGGTCTTCACAGTCTCAGGGACTCATAGTGATCTAAGACCAAACCCCATTAAAAATAATTATAAATCTAGAAAGGCTATGTCCTATTTTCTGAAGACATATTTGTTATAACTTGTTCTATAGCAAATGAACTTTTTAAAAACTTAAAGTCATAACATATCAGCCATTTAACCCCCAAGTCTGTCAGTATGGAATTTTAGATGTCATCCTACAGAGAGTGAAGTTTGTCTAGCTGTGGCTGAACTCATGTTATCTTCTGCCTATACACTACCTGAAGCTCCTTGGTTTGGGCCACCTCATTTGGAATGTTTGGCATTTCTGGAGTGTTTCTCCACAGAAACTGACATTTTCTTGTAAGCCAGCCTGAGCTTGGTTACACACTAATGGCTTTATTCCATCAATATATATCTACCTCCACTTTCAAATTCAAGTATACTGCCCCAAATTTTTTTATTAAAAGTCTGTGTTTAAGACTGGGCATGGTGTTGTATGCTTGTAATCCGAGCACTTGGGAGACTGAAAACAGGAGAAACACTATGAGTCTGATCTACATAGTGAAACTCTGTAGAACCTGTCCTAAATACAGAAAAAAAAAAAAAAAAAAAAACAGCTCTGTGTTTTCTCAAATACAGAAAGTAAAGATTTCTCTCTATATTCTATTTAACCTCTGTGCTACACTACAGTGGATGACAGTCTATTTCTTGTGCTCAAATTTACACCTTTTAAATTCATTAATTATTTTTATTACATTAAATTTTTCTTGAATTTTCCACTCTCTTTCTCTTCCTTTTCATTTTCCTTTAAATTAATTTGTGATTGTTAAGATTAACTGCACCTACTTGATTGGTTTGGGACTTCTCCTAGAGATTAGTAAAGCACACTTCTGAATGTGCCCATGTGGCTCATGCCATCTGACTGGGTCTATGTGATCGTTATTCCTTCTTCTCTAGCATTCTCCTTCTTGCCCTCTGCGTCCCATTACCAGGAACTAATTGTCTTTAACCACAAGGCCTTTCCACTGTGTGCCATGTCTTCCTTGGGGCCAGCTGATCAGATGAAACCATTAACTGACTGGTCATCTCCTGCATCACTGTGAGTGTCTGCTATTGGCTTTCGGGAATGGGAGAGCTGCCTAGCATATCATCTGTTCCTAGATTTCATTCATTGTTTAAAACTAATGACAAAATCAATATTTCTTCTGTTTCCCATCGTGATAGTACTATTACGTTAAACCTTGTAGAGCCATTAGACTAATGGAATGGTGGTTGAATCATGGGGTTGCTGTACCCATTGGAGGAGCTGCTACTGTTGACCATGGCTAATACACTCTTAGGAGGTGGAGCCCAGTTGTAGGTGATTCACTGAGGGCATGGTTTCAGAGTTACATCCCTTACCACTGATCTTCCATTGGCATGCTTTGTATTTCGATGTCCCTCAGAACTGCATGTACTCATTGGCTGGGCTCTTTGGAACAGAATGTATCTAGGGCATGTGATACCAAGATTAAGGATATGGTACTAAATTAGTATGCTGTGTAGAATTAAAAGGAAAGGAATGCAAGCTGCTTGCTGCTTCTGCTTCCCTGTCTCCTGCTACCATGCTGTGAACTGTTTCTCCTTCATGATGTCCCTTTGCCGTGCAACCCTGCCCTGGAGCTAGCTGATTATGGACTGAAGCCTGACAAACTATGAGCTGAAATAAACCTTTTCTGCTTCAAGTTGTAGGGGTAGGTTATTTTGTCTTAGTGATGAATAAAATAACTAAGAAATCCCCTATGTTCTTCTTCTGAAGAGCCAGAAAGTGAGAAGTTTGGCTTTGCCACACTCTTCTGCCTTGGTATTTCTGACTTGGACCCAGCAGACTGAAATCTCTGAAACTGTGAGTCAAATGAACCATTTTCTCGGTTTAATTTGGGGTTTTTCCAGCAGTAGAAAAAAATGAGAAAAACATCCATCCGCCTTTTATCTGGAATAATACAAGTTTATGTTGAAATATGCAGTGAATGTTTACTTAGTTATTTATCTTTGTATTTTAGACAAGGGTCTACTGGGTATTCAGGGTCTCACTACTAGATCTACACAGTGATCCACCTGTTTACATACTCCCAAGATCTAGGATTACAGATGCTCACTACCATACCCAGTCTCAATTGCCCTCTCAGCATGCCCTAGGGGTAGGGCTGGCACAGCAGGCCTGGGAATCCAACCCCCGACCCCTGTACCTGCTTGGAGGCCCTTTAATCTGCTGAGCTATTTGGCCAGCTTTAGCAGTGAATGTTTAAAGCAAAGTAAAAAACAAAACAAAACAAAAAAGGCCAGGAACATAATAAAAGACAGAGTCACATCAATCCTCTCAAAGTACTCCACCTCAGTTTAGACAGAATCTCTTTGCTTTCATCTTTGCTAAGAAAGTTCTAGAAGTCCTTTTCATATGTTAGTTATCTGTGGTAACAAACATAGTAAATGTTCTTGCCAATGACATCTGACTTTTTTTGAGAGTGAAAATGATCATGAAAAGTAAACATTTTCAATCAATTCAGGACACTGACGTGGCTATAAACACACAGCTGAAGACACCAAAGAGGGCTTCTAGAACTGCTTCAAATTGTGGCAAGAATTATGGGATAAATGTGTTTGAAGCAAAGGAAAGTTATAGTAGAATGAACGGCAAATATCTTTTCTTGTGATAACTTCTAAAATTTAAATATTTGCTATCTTTTTATTTTTTTTTGTTTTTTAAAGAGTCCAAAATAGTATTGAAACAGAAAAAATTCAAACTGATACAGAATTTCACTTAACAAAATAATATTAATTTCATAGTATTTGTTGCAATGCAGTGTTGTTTTCCAACTAATTATTCATATTATCAGATATATGCATGCAAAATCGGAAGAAAAAAAAGAAAGAAATGTAGAAAAATAAGTAGAAACAATTGAGAAAAGAGACAAAGTAAATTAAGCATTAACTGCTCTTTTCCATAGACCAGCAGAAATGTACAGTACATTTGTCCAAACCATCCTGCTGACATACATAAATATATCTATTTCTCCCACTCCCTCTCCTGTCCTTTGCCTCAACTCCATAACTCTTCCATTTTGAATAAATTCATTGCCTTTTCCCATTATCTACTGCACCCTTTATGTTACATTTTTATCTTTCAGGTTCTCATCATAAGGAGACAATACAATATTTGTACATGTAAGTCTGATTTATTTCACTTGAGTATGATCTCTAGTTGAACCCATTTACTTACAAAAGACTCAAATTTACCCTATGTTATATAGCTGAATATTGTGTAAAAGTACCCCATTGTGTAAAAGTACCACATCTTCTTTATCCATTCTTCTGTTGATGGATGTCTCTGTTGTTTCCAGGATTTAGCTATGACAAATTGCTCTGCTATAAACATGGCTGTACATATATCGCAGTGTTATGAAGTTTTAGGTTCTTCTGGAAAAATACCCAGGAAGGGAGTAGCTGGATTGAATGGGACCTCCAGTTCTTGCTTTCTAAGGAATCTCCATACTTATTTCCATAGTGGTTATACCAGTATACACTCCCAGAAACAGGGGAGAAATGTTCCTTTTTCTCTACAGCCCCTCCAACCTTTGTTATTGGTTGAGTTCTTCACATTAGCCATTCTTTCTGGGTGAGATAGAATTTCAGTGTTGTGTTAATTTACATTTGTCAAATGACCGATGATGTTGAACATTTTTTTATATATTTACTGGCCATTTGTATTTCTTCCACTGAGAAATGCATATTCATCTCTGATTCCAATCTTTTGATGGGTCTTTGAATTTGTGTATGTGTGGGTAAGGGCTGATTTTTAAAAACTGCATTATATGCTCTAGATAGAAGGCCTTTGTCGGAGGGACAGTTGGCCAGTTTGTGGGTTTTCCCAGTTTGTGGGTTTTCTTTTTTACTCTGCTGGAGATTTGTTTTGAAGTACAAAATCTTTTCAAAGAAGAGATCTCAGTTGCTGATTCTTTGAAATATTTCTTGTGAAGTTTGGTTTTTGTTCATGAACTCTACCTTCTCCTATCTCTTTAATATTTCTACCTACAATTTCCTGTAGAAGATTTAGTGTTTCTGTTTTAATATTTAAGTCTTTGATCCATCTTGACTGAAGCTTTTTGCATGGTAGTAGGCATGGGTCTAGTTTTAGCTTATGGCACATGGAAAGCTAGTTTTTTCATCACCATTTATAAAGTGCCTATGTTTCTTCCAGTGAGCCTGTTCAACCTCTTTGTCAAAGATAAAGCAGCTGAGTGTGTTTTTAGTTGTGTCTTCATCTTCTAACCTGTTCCTCTGATATTCAGGTCTGTCTCTGTGCCTGTACTGTGCGAATTTTGTTACAGTAGTTTTATAGCATGATTTCAGATCAGGGATTGTGGTACCTTCTGCCTTTCTATTTGCTTTCATTGTCCTTTTAAATCATACTTGATATCTAAACACTTCTTCCCAGAGGAACCCTAGCATTACAATCTCAATATGCAAAAGTATCATTTTTCATCTAATTAACATTTATTTCTTTTTTCTTGTAAAGCCTACCAAATTGCACAATAATGAATTATCCAGATTTGAAAAGTTGGGATTTTACACAATCTCTCGTTTTTTTTTCCTGCAAATCCAACTGGTGTCTTTCTGAAATAACATAATACTTTTTGCTTTTGACTACCTACAGTGAAAATCTGTGATTTGTCCATGTACCCTCATGTTGGAAGTATTTTTGAAATTTGCTTTCACTAATAATGTGCTTTCTGTAGAATTATGACAATGTTACTTTATTCAAGAATATTAACCTTAGGCTTGAAATTCTGTCCCCTTGACCACAATAACTAATTTAATTTGGGATAGGTGACAATTTACCCTAAGTAGAAATCATATTGAAATCAAGGAAAAGCTGAAAACATGATTCAAATATTTTTTTTCTGAAATGTTTGACAATGAGTTCTTGACTTAATTCTCTATCAATAAATTTATGATACACAATAGTTAAAAACAAAATTCTTCTCTGTAGCACAAAAGAACTATAAAGTCAAGACCTTAATACTGAGGTGTCAATGTTACTTTACTAATTTTCTATCATTGTTAGACAAAATACACATGTTCTTATATTGTAGTCCTGGAAATCAGAAATCCAAATAGTTTTCACTAAATCAAAATGTCATAGGGTTGTATTCCTCCTGGAGACTCTATGGAAGGATTTATTTTCCTGATTCTTGCAGTTTCTGAAGTCAGCCCCCAGATGTTACATCCTGGTCTCATACATCCATCTTCCAACCCAGCAATTTAGGGTCTTCACATCTCTCTGATTTTGATTCTCCCTCTTTTAGTTATAAGGATTTTCACAGTGACAGTTAGGATTATGATAGCTTAGTTACTTCAGAGTAATCACTTCTTAATGTCCTCACTGAATCCTATCTGCAAAGTTTTATTATTTCCCATATAAAGTAATATTCAAAAGTTCTGGGAATCAGATGGTCTACGTATTTTGAAGGCCACAATTCTTCTTACCACATCATATACTATGTAGGTTTTGTTCAAGTTTTGAAAATTGTTCTCATCAGTATCATTTCTTATAGGCAATAATCAATCTTAAACCATATATTTTGTTTGGCTTTGTCTATTATGTACTATGGATCCTGCCACTTATCTTACCACATTTCTTCTAATCTTTGTTCAGTTAAGTAAACTGGTGACTGATAAGCATCGTCACTTTAAATCTATTCCTTTTGATGTTAATAAGTATTCTGTGTGGAGGTATATTGTGACCATATAGATATTTTATTCATTGTCATACTCTCAATTCATTAAATTGTTCATGTCATTATGATGACATGTAGGAAATTAAATTTAATTCTTAGATTATTTATTCTCTTATCATCCAGTACTATCATTTATTTTGAAATATTAATTCTGTCTTACTTTGTGGAAACAAAAATAACTTGCTTTCCTTTGACATGACTGTAATATTCCTCAAGAACTCTTATTTTATAGCTGTACTGTGAGAGTACCCATTTTTTTCTGAAAGAATACTAGTTTATTTCTCGACAAAATTTTAGTTCCACATTTAACAGTGAATTTATTTAAGTACAACTACCTTCAAGCTTTCTCATTAGACAAAGATAAATAACTACAACACACACACAGAGTTAAGAAATTGCTTTTTGATAGTGAATCATCTTGGTTGTTTCCAAGATTTTGCTATCACACATTGTGCTGCTATAAACATAGGTATACATATATATCTATGATACAGTGTATCCAAATCCTTTGGGAAAATTCCCAGTAGGGGGATAGCTGGCTTGAATGGGATTTCTAGTCCTATTCTTTTGAGGAGTCTCCATACTGACCTCCACAATGGTTGTACCAGTCTACATTCCCATCAGCATGAAGAATGGTTGAAAAAGATGTGGTATTTCTATATAATGGAGTATTACTCAGCTATTAAGAATGATAAGTTTGAAGCATTTATACTGAAGTGGATGCCACTTGAACATATACTCATAAGTGAAATAAACCAGACACACATGTGTAAATATCGTATAGTCTCCCTAGTATAACAAGCGAAAAGC
This sequence comes from Ctenomys sociabilis, assembly GCA_004027165.1. Classification (NCBI taxonomy): domain Eukaryota; kingdom Metazoa; phylum Chordata; class Mammalia; order Rodentia; family Ctenomyidae; genus Ctenomys; species Ctenomys sociabilis. The sequence continues at coordinate 19,552 of PVKA01039309.1, forward strand.
AGAAATACAAAAG
>PVKA01039310.1:0-19564 GCA_004027165.1 Ctenomys sociabilis
CTCAGGGGTACAGTGGGTGCTGATGAGTGTAACAATCTGGGATCAAATACATGGATAAATGAAGATATGAATGGGCTGCATTTTCTCCTGTACATATAACCCTATGATAAAGTTTCATTTCAAACTCAGGAACAAGAGACAAGCAGTAATTTACCATGTATTTCAGCAACCCCAGCATGTATTTTCTTTCCCTACTGAAAAAAAAAAAAAAAAAAAAAAAAAAAAAAATCTCCAAAAGCAAATTTTAACAGATCTAATAATATATAGTGTTCTGTTGGAATTCGAAGTTCTAAACCTTTGGCACTTAACAACTAGAGTACTTTCATAAAACTCATTTCCCCCCAGTATTCTCAGTATTTCTACCATACTGAGAATAATGTAAATGAACTAATAACTCCCACAGATCAAATGTCTATGCATCTGGTTGGACAAGATGGTTATACAAATCAACTTTAACGTGAATAAATCTGTTGTCAACTCAGGGTAAGTGAGCATCTGCCACTCATGTAATATGCTAATAGAGTGCACTTAGAATGGCTGGCTCATTTGGGACACTGGCAAAACTGTGACAGAAACCTAAAGCCTTCAGCAAATGGCACCACATTTCTAACAATGGTTGTTCACCACTATGGTGTTCCCTATTTCAGAGCTTTCATTCCTACCTGCTGCCTGCTTACTCAAACCTTGCACTGCAAACCTTGTAATTCATAACCAAGGGCATATGTAAATTATAGCACTTCTTCCACAAGTGTTAGATTCTTAATCAGACAACTGCTAGACACACAGAAGAAATGAACATTTATATGGGAAATATAAAATGAGCAGTATATACCTCTTTTTGTTGAAAAGTAAAATTACAGTCATAGTGAAATGAGGGTAGAAAAGCTACAGTTGGATTTTGAGGAACTGAATGACTACACTTCAAAGGATGAAAGAGAAAACATCTTTATGGAGGTGGTGGAGACAGAGGGCAAAAATCTGAGTTTTAAAATAGATGATCTTTTAAAATGTCAATGGAGTAATGAAAGTTTACAGAACAATAAAGCCAGGAGATCCTGTTTGGTAGTCTTACTCTAATGGATAAAGCAGGGAATAGCTGATGATAGTTTGTTTGTTCGTTTATTTTGTATTTCTGGGCTTGATATGCTAAGTAGTTGATTCAATATCTGGATACTGAATCTAAACAGCTACCTGTGATCTGAGAAGGTGGTTGTGAATCTTTATGAGGTTTTCCATGTGACACTGATCTGGAAAGTATTTTTTCTCTTACTGTTAAATACCTGCTGGGTGCAAAGATCTAAGCTATGCCCAACATTATGACACATGATAGAGTCATGAATCCTGAAATATACTGAAAAATATCTAAAAGATCAATATATATAAATATCTATAATAAAAAGACTGATTTAAGGCTCATCAAAGGAAAACATATGCTGAGAGATAAGTTCTACTAAGGTTAATTACAAAAGGTGAGCTAGTTCTCTGTGCTGGCAATGCGCTAAACTGAACAGACTGTGCTACTGGGTTATTGTTTCTTAAAGTACAGTAATAAAAGAATATAGGATCCTGGGTACAATCTTCATTGTTGTATGACCTTAAATGAGTTATGCAGTGATTTTTTTTTCTGTCCATTTTCTCATCTCTAAAGTAATATTAATGATGTCATTACTGTTTGAGTACACTGAGATAATTCACACAAGTTTCTTAGCAAGTAAAACTTAGCCAGAACCCACTGAGCTCAGTTTTTCAGGTGCTATTCTTTATACATGAATCAAAGGAATACAGTTGCTTTCTCTACTTACTTTGAAGAGATTTTTCTTATGCATTAATGAGATAAAAATTAGCATGAGAATATAATTGCTTGTAAGGCTTGAACCTTAGCTATCCATTAACAATTAGATTTAGATTATAATATTCCAAACTGGATGATAACTGTCACATTTTATTAGAGCTTGTGTTATTTATTGCTTAGAATAATTACTGCATAGTATTTATTGCATCATGCAGGACTGAGGAAAATAGTGTAGGCAGGGGGCCAGGGCACCAGTACTTGCCACCATATACCAGAACATAGACTTCTCATCATTAGACAAGCAGGCCGTGTTCTTTGTGTTTGCATATGTACACCAAAGACATATTCCAAAACTAAAATGTGGCATCTCATGTTTGATGTTTGATGATCCAGTACTCAATAAATGGAGGCAATGTGAAACTTAAAAGAAAGTAAAATCTTTCAATTTCATAATTTAAATAATTAAAACAACCCCCAAAAACAAATGACTATCTTTTATCGGATATCATGAGAAATCAATTCCATGATCCTTTTTGAATTTAAAATAAAAGTTACAAGCAGCAATTATACTAGATGGGTTCTATTACACAGCGATCTCAAAATAAATGTGCAAGGAAAACGATCAAGAGCACTATTCTCAATTAGTGAGGAGATTCTCGGAAACATGAAAATCTTACCCCATATATTTTTATGCACACTTAAAAGGGAGATTTCTTTTTCCTAGTAATTTCTGTGTTTGAAGCTTATTTTAATTTTTGTGTGTACAAGTTAAGAATCGTTGGAGAAAAATGTAAAAGATGAGTTTCAACTATTTATTTATTCCAAAGTGGACAAAAAAATCAGTGATTCCTTTTCTTTCTCTCCCAACAAATATTATTCTTTCCAACAGCTCTGCTCTCTCTAGCTGAATCTCTATGATTCTGTGTGTGGTGACTGAGGAGCCTTTCCTGCAGACCAAAACCATGGAAGAGTCTAGGACTTAGCCAGGGCATGCTTTCTCAAATGTAAGGATAAAACCATAGCCTATCCTTCATGAATTCTGCCTGGCATGGCTTCATCATCCCATTGGAGTTCATACACAGTGCCACAAATCCTGCTTTAGAAAGACCCCCAGAAGAAAGAAAAGTACTAAAGAAATAAATCATGGAAGACAGCTTCTACTTGACTGTAAATCATCTGTTTAGAGAGAAATGCGGCTGTAGCAATGTTTCATCATCCATTGATGGCAACGTGTTTTCCTGTAAGTCCTGGCAGTTCTATTCCCTTATCTACTCAGTATTCACAGGGCCAGTTCCGTCATAAAAATGGAATTGATTTTGGTAACCACATGCAAGTAATTCTGCCAATATTTTTTTATTGTTGTGCCGAAGCTTGCAGTATTTATGCACGTGTCTTCCTCCAAGAATAAGGCTGCCTTTGTTCCTTCACAAGGTTTTCTGAACTGGTAATGGTATTGTGACCACAGTCACATGCATCAGCTTGGGCCTTTATCTTTAGAGACTTTGATAAAGTTAATCTCTTATCCAATTGGACAGGAGCCAGTGTTTATAAGTCTTCGCAAATGAACAGCCTGTTATGACAAAGCACATAGCAATATTTTCAGCCAATTGATCACCAAGCATATGGATATTTTTCCCCATCTTGGTAGAATTTTATAAAGATGGCAAAGTGCTCATTTGGTACATTTTGTACTTAGGTCACAATGTTTTTTTCCAGTATCTTACAACATAGTTGTAATCAATATCCATATATTACAAAACTTACTAATATTAAGACAGTATTGATAAATGCACTATTTGAGCTACTGAATTATTTACTGAGAAGTAAAGATGATTAAGATATGGAAAACATGTGTCAGCTGGAATCTTATGTAAGTTTTTCTGTATAAAAGAATATATTTCCCTTTTACCTCTCTATTTACCTAGCATATTATCTTACATGATATATGCAAGTTAAATTTTTATAATTCACTATTTTACATGGATTTCTCAATTATTGCAATTAATGTCACCTTTGGTTTTGATGGTTAGTTCCACTTATTTCAGTGTATGGAGTTTGTAGATAGTCCTGAAGTCATCCATAATGTTTAGAAGTGTCTTTAAAACCATATTTTCATTTGATCACTATTGGGTGAAATACTCATAGTATATATACTATTTGTTTGTGTTAAATCATCACCCAAAACAAGACTGGTTGAGTAAAAATGGTGAATGCTAAGAATGTTTTAGATGATGATAAAGTGGGATGAACAGAATGACGAAGCATGAATTATCAAATAGTTGATCCTGCCTATACATTTACAGGTCATAGCTTGTGAACAATTCTTACTTGAGTCACATTATAGCCAGTCTTTAATAGTTTTAGATTTTCTGATGTTGAGGTACACAGGAATCCACTGTAACTCCATTTTCAATCTGAAACATGCATTGACTGGGCAGAAAATTTTCTTACACTCATGATGTCACATTGCAAAGAAATATAAATTATGAGTATTCTATCTCAAAGCTAGGCAAATTGTCTTTGGTATATCAACTAGGTACTTTCATTATAGATTCTTTGGCCTTCATGAAAATGGATTTTGAAATTACATAATCACAGATTGCACTAATTGTCTTTAGTTTCCATTTCTTTATTGTATTAGATCTAGATTTAACTCCAATTGTTTTCAGCATTTGCAATATATTTTAATGTTGGCTCTGTGTGTTAAAATACATAACAACTTCCTCAAAGGTCTATTGAATGGACTTAATATGTGAAGATGTGTATATATTGATATATATATATATATATGCATATATATCAAACATTTCTAAGGAAGAATGAATATGATATATTCTTCAGTTATTGTCATGGTTTTGGGTTTAAGAATAAGGTTTATTATTTTGTATTCATGCAAAAAAGATCTGTTTGAATAATTGTAAGATTGTGATTTCCTGATCATGTATCAATTTGATTTGTATGATGTGCATTAATCTGTGTACTAGTAGATAACAAAGTTCCTAGAATATACTGGAAATGCTAAAAGTACAAAGTTCAACTCCAGAAAAACTGCAATGGATTCCTGTGTAACATTATAATTTCCAGTTTATATATGCATATTTCAAAATTGTGCTTAATTTAAAAATTATCATTAACACAAATAGCTTTATAAGGCAGTCTGACATAGGTAGCTATAAAACCTTTCATTGATACATTCTTTAAGACTCTTGACATTAGCTATTCAATATCTATATGGGGCTTAAATCTCATGTGTAAGTTCATCTCTCTTCTCTATATTTTTATTGTTCATCCTGGACCACTGAAATATTCTTAGTAGTTAGATAAATATATTTTAAATATAATTCAGTTATCAGACTATGGAATTCAAAAGCTATTTTTAAATTTTAACATCAATGGATTTTATGAGTATAAATGCGCAGTGTTAAGAAGTAGGCTTGTAAAAGAAGTCCATCAAAAGGCCTGGCCCTGAATCTTTTTAATGGCGATTCATAAACAGATGACTGTAAAACCTGAAGCTCTGAGCACAAAACATGGTGGAACCAGCTTTGTTATTTGCTGCATATCCCTTGTGTTAAGTAAGGAAGTTGAGATGATGTGCTCGACTGAGTTTGTAAGAGAACAAGGCTTGTGCTTCCTGTCAACATACCTTCACCTTACCTTCCGACTTCACTGACTGTTCTTGAAATACTAGTATACTGGCTGATGACCAGAAACAAAGGACGCATCTTCCTGAATAATCCAAATGTGTGAAGCTATAATTCCAGGAGGTACTCTCCAGCCTTTCTATCATGGGAAAATTTACCACCAGCTGCTAATAACAGATGGGCATGTACTATTAATGACAAGAGCTTCCCCATCGCATTTCATGGCAGTGCCACAGATGCTACTCTCTTATGCAGCTTGAGATGATATTGGTTAAATTTAATCTACTTTACCTTATGTCTTTATTTAGGTTTTTTTTTAATTTAGAGCAGGATCTAGAGGGTCTACAGGGTCTCACTAAGTAGATTAGACTCATAGTGATTCTCCTGTTTTCAGCCTCCCAAGTGCTGGGATTACAGGCCTGTGTCACCATGCCCAGTCTCAATTGCCATTTGAAGGTGTCCCAGGAGCCAGACCAACAAGGCATGCTGGAATCAAGCCCTGGCTGCTGAGCTCTGCCTAAGTAGGCACTTTAGTCAGCAGCCCACCTCATGTCTTTAGGACTAAAAGAAAGGGAAAATGCAATCTTTCTGACAGGTAAGGATATAACTGGTCAAGGGTAATTTCTCTTTATCCCTTTTGTGTGTGAGTACATCTGTAGACCACTCCTTCTGGGAGGGAAATGTTTTTGGGATGCAAACATCAAGAAATATATAATATTGGAATAAAGTAGTATTCATTTTTTATGTAACAAAAAACATGGAAAGTACGAAGTAAAAGTGAAATCCTTTGTTGCATTATTTAAGTCTCATCACTTTTTACTGCCAGTATACTTACAAGGCATGATTGGAATGTTGTGCTTAAAACAAGAATATTAGGCCTCATGAAAGTCTCTTTCATTCAAATGAATATGATCAATATTTGAAAGACATTTGACTCTATTCTCTAGGTCAGAAGATACATTGGTAAGTTGATCATTATTGGTCATAGTCAATATAAATTATTTGTTTTAGCTATAAAAATTGAAGCTTTAAAATTTAAATCTTTAATATTTTGACCTGACCATGAAACACATTTATAATATATAAAACCCTTCCAGTAGTATTAAGGTCAAATTTGTTTCTAAAAGAGAATTACATTTTGTGTTCTATGTCTTATCTTCTAGGTTTCATCATTTTTTATTTCCCCCCCATTGTTGCATTTAAATTTATCAGGCTGAATATATTGCATTTTAAAATTTATATTTACCATCCAAAGCCTTAACATTTTTTACTTCTTTTATAAATTTTTCTAATCCACACAGCTTTGTGTCAACTCTCAGCTCAAGAACTAAATAATGTCATATTCCACACATTCCAAAATAATAAGTATGGTAACCATAAGATTTTATACATTTTTCAAAGAAAATAAAATAGCTTTAGAATACAGGAGCATCAGCTCTAGTTGGTAGGTACAAGTATGTATCTATGGGCTCAGGGGAGAGCTCTTGGTAGAATAGTGATGAATGAGGTGGCTTGGGGAGCAAATGAAATGGTTTCTGATGGTCACATAAAAGTGTTATGTATGGATCTGGACATAATTCCTGGGTTTGGATCTTAGTAGAGGAATGAATGGGTACTTCTTTTAATCAATAAATAGTAGTGGAGAAAACAGACACAATAAAAGATAGTTTTGTAATTTCTGTGGTGTAAGTTCTTACTTGATAATTTGCCTATGGGGCCAAGTTTTTTCTGAAGTACAGAGGAATGGCAGGAGCCTACTTGTTTTTAAGGAAGAGGAGGAAACATGAAATAATAGCTTGAAGAAAGGGACAGTGGGCTTAAAGCATGAGACTCCAGTGTTGGTGACATTTATACATCATTGGAGTAAAACTCAAATCTGCTGACCTGGTTGAGTATTTGTTCACAAGAGTTGTGTATGTGTTAATAGAAAAGTTAGGTGGTAAGTTCCTTAAGGTTTGACCATTGAGCAGAACAGAATGATTAGAAAAAGAAATACTTTGTAAAGAAGTTGAAATCATTGATCTTAGTTTACATAGATGACTTTATTAATATATGTTTCTCTTTTCTTCTTTTCTTGGGTTTATTTTCATTTTATTTGGTATATTATGGGAGTTGTACATACATAGCTCCTGTAAAAATTTATTGAGGATTTACTTATATATTGGTACAGTTTTAAAGGGTAGTTATTGAACATTGAACAAAACAGAAAAAAATTCTCCATCCACAGGAACTTAGCACTAAAATTGATATTTAAAACCCATTCTTATATTTTTGTGGATTTGTATGTTATGGCCATAGTAATATATTTACTTTTGATCATTTTTTTCACTTAGTTTCAAATATACAAAGCAGAAAACACCAATCAGTTATGTACGTGACACTTTTATTTTCTGTGTATATTATAGGTCTTACAGCAGACCTTACAAACAGAATCTTCTATGAAGGTTGAGATCTGAGCTTTCTTATGAAAACCCTATATCTAGGGAAAATATTTGAATGTTAAAGCTATTCTCATTCTTTCTTTGAATTTGTATTTTTTAACTTTATTTTGTATTCCATGATGAGCGAATATTTTTTCTGAAGTATCTTTTCACACTTAATGCCCGGTAGATTGCTTAAAACTTTACAAACATTCCACAAATATTAAATGAACAATAGATGAATACATGTGTTTAGCATACTATGGAAGGTCAAGCCAAGGTGACTGGATTTTATCCTTCCTTATTTCAGGCCATGATAAGTTGCAAATTCAGGATTGTTATGAAAGAAAGCATGATGCCAGAGTAGGGCCTTGCCAGCCAGCCATGATTACTTGCCAGAGAAAACAGGGAGAACGGATGCCATTCTTGGCATAGGAAACAGTGGTGCCAACATATAGCCAAGGAACAATGAACTGTGTCAGAGGACTCTGAGTCTTTTATGTAGTTGGAGTATAAATGATGAGGTGGATTGGATACAAGAAGAGCTGGAGAGGTAGGCCAAAGAGGAAGAGAAGCAACTCTGTCAAGCAAAAAGCTTTGTAATAGGAATCCTTAAAAACTGTAGCAGCCCAAAAACCAGCTCATCTTGGTAGAGATTGTGATTTGAATAAGCAATGATATGCCAAGACAAGCATGGAGCCCAACTGGAGGGCAAAGGAAAGCAAAGTCAGCCAGGCCCAGGCTGAGAGCCATCTTTCAGCTATTCACAAAGGGAAGCTGAACTCCCAGAATGTAAACTTTGGCATTAATCAAGAGAACAATGATGTAACATTATAAGGAGACACTGAAAAACATGTCTAATATTTAAGTTTAAAGTATCTTCATTACAGTGAAAGACATATTTCCATGAATTCTACTCAAAGTAAAAATCTCTGTAACTTGCAACTCAAGGAATTCTATTTTTCTTGTTATTTTCTGAAGAAGTTCTGAAGTGCTTTTCACTGTCTTTTATAAAATGAGATTAAAAAATTCAGTGAATGCTACAGCTGTGTGCTACATAATGGAAAGGCAACATTTTATGCAGCATTACTGTATGTCCTCGCTTACCTTACTCGTGGGATTTGGTGGATGAGATGTCAGGTTCTTACCTAAAATCGAAGTAATATGTCCATGTTTTGAATCAATTCAGAACCCTGAGGTAGCCGCACTAGCACAATGCAAAAATACACAGCAAAGATGGCCTTTGTAACTGCTTTGCAAAGTGGAAAAAAATGTGATAAGTATGATTGAATTGAGACAGGTCATTTTGAGGGAAATTACTGCCAATATGTTTTTAGTGTAATAAATCTTAAGAAAATTAAACACACTGGCCTTTTCCTCAGCGTACTGAGCCGGCCACCAAGAACTTTCATGGTGGTTCAGTCCTGTAATCCAAGCACTGGGGAGGCTGAAAACAACAGGATCATTATGAATCCAAGTTGTGTAGCAAGACCCTGTAGAAAAAAACATAAAAAAGTGAATATGTTAAATAAAATATTAAACATATACCTTATTGTTTCATCATACATCGTGTAGTAGTATAAAAAATAATTAAAAAGCCAAAACCAAGACCTATGTTATAAAATAGAACCTGCTATGAGTCCTTAAAAATATAGAGTTGCTAATCGACGCAAGCATACAAATGAAAGAGAAAATAATATTACATGTTTCCATGTACTTTAGATTGAAGTTTTTAATGTATCTATATTTCACTAATGCTATATATATATATATATATATATATATATATATATATATATATATATATATATATATATATTAACTACTGTATTATAGATTATATCAGTCAGGGCAAGTAAAGAAATAAACAGACTTTGGTATAAAAACTATATGAGGATAAAAAAAGATATATCAAGTTTGAGGAATAGTTTGTATATTCAAATGGAATCTTTCCCCTGTGTCATAGGATCTAGGGTCAATGTACAATAAAGTTTGAAGTAAAATGAAGTATTGGAAAGCAATATACATTTAGGTGGTTACTGAAGTCCTAGACAGATGCAGTCTCTCATGAGAATCTTATGGTTGGTGCAGAGACATGAAAGAGAGAACCACAGGAGACACCAATTGTGCAAGACAGGAAGAATTTCTTGAAAGAAGTAGCCTAGTTTTAAATGGAGAATTGCACTATGGACCCTAGAACTTAGTGTGTGTTACATAAGCACTTAATTTGAGAATGGTTATAAGTCTTGGATAAATTTTTTTGCAGAACCATCTAAAGGCATCAGATAAATTCCTAAGTTTTGAAGATTTGAAGGAACAGTGTCCAAGATGGTGAAGAAACTTGAAATACCATGCTGCTTTTCAAGAAATATGTTTCCAGTGAGACTTTTTGTTTTCCATTATTCCAACTGGTTGCTTGCAGTCAGATAAGCCAAAAAGTACTATAAGAGGTTGAGATACTGAACAGATATTCCTAGATCCCATGGGAATTAGGAGATTAAAAATGGAAATCAAAGTCCACTTTGTAATAACCTAGAAAGTACAGACTGTGTCAACCCATCTAGGTTTTAGTAAAGAAATAAGTGCAAAGCTAAAGATAAAATTGCTCTCAAACCTATGCATAATGGAAATCAAAGTCCACTTTGTAAAAACCTAGAAAGTACACACTGTGTCAACCGATCTAGGTTTTAGTAGAGAAATAAATGCAAAGCTAAAAATAAAATTGTCCTCAAACCTATGCATAATTTGAAAACTTAGTATACTACTTTCTACAAAATGCTTAACATTGCATCACATGCTAATATATATATATATATATATATATATATATATATATATATATATATATGTCAAAAGTCAAGGAAACCTTTTTTGTACTAGATGTTTTAGGAATAGACTAAGATAACTGCAGTTATATTACAAAATAAAATAACTAAATGACACTATCAGGAATTTCAGCATTGAGTCCAACCTGTGGAAATAATAAAATAGAATGAAAATATCAGTGTAGTAACCAGCAGTAAAAAGTAGCCTTTTAGGGAACCTGCTACATAGATACCTGGAAAATAACAGGAATTAAGATGTGTTATGAACAGGCACCAACCCGCATAATGAATGTAATCATGATATATTGCAAACACACCAACAAATAATTGAAATGAGAGCAATCAAGGAAAATAAGGAATGTAAAAATGAAAGTTGGTAACTGAACAAATAAATTTGAGAAGACAATCAGATATAATGGCAAAGATGATTAATAAACTGGAAACCATGTTTGTTGAAAATATTCAGACAGAAGTAAAGAAAAAGCACAAGTAAATAAAAAGGTGGAAGATGTGAAAAAATATTAAGTGATATATGGGGCATATTTAAAAGGTTAATAAAAGTACAACTGTCATACCAGATAAAAAGCAGAGTGACGAGAGGGAAAAAAAATAATTGGAGAGATAATGATGAAGAATTTCCAAAAAACATGTCATGAAATAAAATAATGAGATTAAAACAACTCATAGCAGGGAGGATATGGTGGAGGGAGAATAAGAATGTAGGAGGCAGAGAGAGAGAGAGAGATTCAAATGCTACCAAACTAAGAACTACATAGTGTGTGTGTGTGTGTGTGTGTGTGTGTGTGTGTGTGTGTGTGTGTGTGTGTGTGTGTTACTCAGGATTGAACCCAGGGCCAAACACACTTTAGCTATATCCCCTGCCCTGTCTATTACTTATTTGAGACATAGTCTCCCTATGTCACTACATTGCCTAGGCTGTCTTCTATACTGGTCTTGGGAACACCTGAGACAACCCTGAAAGCAAATTGTAGTGTTCCTCATTAATGAAATAGTTCTTTAACATTTGAAAATCAGCCAGTGTGATGCACTGCACCAAAAATAAGGGGGAAAATACATGATCATCCAAATTGGTGCAGAAAAGTATTTGACATTTCAGTACTGAATCATAGATTTAAAATAACTTAGCAAAGTAGGAATAGAAAGAAATTTCCACTAGAAGATATCAATACAAAGCCTCATAATTAATACTAAACTATTGGAATCAACCTGCCTAAGATAACAAATGTTAAAAGGCTCCCTAGTGCCAATTGTTTGTTCTTGTCCAGGACACTAGTGTAAGAAAAGGTATATAAAGGTGCATAAATGTGAAATAAATTTATTGATATTTATCATCAGTAGATTTTTACCATTGCAACAAAATGCCTGTTTCGGTGAGCTTAGGCGGCTGCATGGGACCACAGTTTGAACCCAGGCCCACATGACTTGCCAGCCCTGCACCCAGTCTCAGAGATAGCCAGGACCCAAGCTCCTCTGATGACAACAGAAGCTGAGTTCAGATCAGAAAAACCAGCATGACAAGCTTCTCCAGGAGGATCAACAACACACCATGTTCCCCTCAGGTTCTCCTTCTATGCTATTGGCCACAATCCTCAGGTAGGCCTTCCATACTCAGAGCTACACTGATTCAGTTCAGAGTATTGCAAGTTAACCATTAGTTAATCCACCACAGTCTCTATATTCCGTTAATAAACTTAAAGAAAAAGAAGATTTGAAACATTAAAAATAGCATCAAAAACATAAAATAAATAGACTAAATATAATAGTAGATTCTCTATATCTTGTATGACCATATGGTTACCCCACAGTAAATTACCACAAATTCTACACTCAGAACAACATAAATTAATTGGCATGTTTCCTTTTTTATGGCTAAACAAAGCCTTAATCAAGATGGGACTTACATGGGATTTTTGTCTAGAAGGTGTGGGGTAAAACACACTGTCAATCTAATTCTATTTCACAGAATTTAGTCTGCTGTGGTTCTAGACCTCAGATTTCCATTTTATCACTGGAATTGATGGAGTGGATCAGTTCTTGTAGGCTATGTATATATCTCGCCACGTGGTCCAGTTCAAACCTCAAACTAATAATGATCTGGTTTTTCTTTTCTTTACTTTTTGTTTGGTTTGTTTGTGTGGCTGGCTAGGCCTGCCCTGGGGATGGGGTGTGCGGTGCCGTGGTCCCTGAGCTTTGCCTAAGCTTGCCTAAGCAGGCTCTCCAGACCACTGAGCTATCTGCTGGGCCTGATGTGTTTTTTCTATTCCTAGTTTGAATCTTTGACTTTCTCCTAATGTGAATTCCAGGTTTAAAAATAGTTTTGTGGACTGCTTAGGTCAGTACCATCTATGACCTTCCACTAAAGTCAACTAATTTGGGATTTTAATTACATCAATAATATTCACTCTGTCATTCAATATAATATAACCACAGAGATTATATTTTATTATGTGCACAGACAACCTCCATAACTTTAATGTTCAGAGAATCTGTATATATAAAAAAAAAGGTCATTGAATTTTCCCTACCATAGCCCTATCAGAGAAAAATAATAATGCATTGTTATGAGAAATTATAAAAACTTAAGTGATCAGATAAGATCTATGTTCATAGAATCTATATTACATTTTTCATTATTTCAGAATTTTCTGTAATCTTTTTTAAAAATCGAAGTGTATTTTTATTTTTTAAAAATAATACAAGCAGGTAAAAAAATCTGAAACAATATAGGTTTTCATAAACTAAGTGATAAAAATTTAATAATGATTGTTAGGTTGCATATTGTTTTCAAATTAGTTGTTCAGGGTTACCAGATACAAGCATGCAAAACTGGTCAAAAAATTGAAAAGGAAGAAAAAATAATCATCAACTCTGCTGCTTTCAATAGACCATTAGAAATCAGCAATACAGTTACCAAGCTATTGGATGCACATAGATTTTTTTCCCTTCTTTTTTTTTTTCTCCTCTCCCCCATCCCAGTTGTTCCTTCCCTTTGAACAGTTTCTTTCTCTCTTACAGTATCTATTGTACCTTTTGGATTTTATTTATTCTTTCAGATTTTTATGCCAGCTACTTGTAATTAAAATAATAATAGGGGATGCAAAATAAGAATCATTAAAATGTAAATACATAAAAATATCCACTACTCTTGAAAATGTAAATTGGCAAACTTAAAGGTATTAAAAGTACTACATAGGTATACTACTGAATGCAAGGCTTTAGGCTAGTATATGAATAAAATATAGTGCAACAACTGTTTTATACATAGTTAGAGCTTTTGCTAATGGAAAACATGTACAATGGGATGGAGGAACTAACTAAATGGTTTTACAAAATGAGGCAGTGTCAATTAGATATTTGGTACTATCAGAGTTGATTTTCCCTTAGAATTTCATTTACCGGGCTGAGGAGATGGCTCAGTTGAATAAGTGCTTGCCTGGCAAGCACAAGGGCCTGAGTTCAATTCCCAGTTCCCCTCAGAAAAAAAAAATCCACAGAATTTCATTTACTGCAGTATTGGTCTCAATGAAATAGGATTGAGGTTTTGGGACTTTTAGAAGATAATTAGATCAATCACAGTGGCACCTCCTTCAGAAGGGATTAATGCCTTTCTCATGGGTCTGACGAGGCAGAGCGAGACTGGGTAGTTCCAAAGTGTGGCACGGCTTTCTCTCTCATTTCTTCTTTTACTGTTTGATCCCTCTTTCTTGCTCTTGCATTGCTTCATCCATGAAGTCCTGATTAAAGCTAATATTGATACCATGCTCTTAGATTCTCAGAACTGTAAGCAGCATAAACCATGTTCACTGATGAGGTATCCAGCCTTGGATATTTTGTTATAGCAATGCAAAATGAACAAGGATGATCTACATATGAAAAAATAAGATCATCATTACACCATATGGAAAAATCAATTTGGAGTAGATTGTAGTGTCAATGAATATGTGTAAGACATTATTTGTGAAATAAAACAGTTGGATTAACTTAAAAATGGTTTGTAAGAATTTTGTAAAGCTGAACATATGCATAATTTATGAGTCAGCAATGTTACACTTGTGTGAAAACCAGCAGAAATGTTTACACAAATATACAGTGGAAATGGATAAATATATTCACAGAAGTACTATCATAACAGCTTCAAACTAAAAATTATCGAGAAAAAAAATTAAAAAAATAAAATTATTGAGTTGTTAAGGCTTGTGTCTAGATGTCTCCCTCCCCAAAGCCTCATCTGGTCATAGGTGGGGGATTTTTTAGAGGAGGCTGGATCTAACATATGTGAAACTGGGGTTGATTAATGGTACAGTGGCTGTTAGGATTAAGGGTGTGAGCGCTCTCCCCCTAAGTAGCCTGAGTAAGATATAAAGGACAGAAAGAACTGTGGTTGTCCCTTGCTTGCTATGCTACCTTCTGTCTGTTGTGGAGGTTTCTCTTTTGTAAAGTCTTTCTGCCATACCGCCCTGCCTTGGAGTCAGCTGATGGTAGACAGAAACTTCTACAAATTAAGCTTCATAAACCTTTCCTTCCTTAACATGTGAATGTTGAGTAGTTTGTTTCAGCAATGAGAAAAGTAGCTAAGCTACAAATACTTCATAGCATTAGAATGAATAAATTGTTGTATATTTATAGATAATATAATAAAAATGAACCAAATTGTAAATGAAACAACAGAGATAATTTTTTAAAATAAAAAGTTAATAAAAATTACCTGACATCAAAAACTATGTACAACATAGTGCATTTCACTGAAGATACTGAACTGATGAAACTCGCACATCCACTGAACTTTTGTATACTGCTGTTGACAATGGCAAGTAATATAGCCATTATGTTAAATAGTATGAAAGTTCTTCTAAAAGCTAAAAGTAGCTTACTACTGTGTACATATCCAAAATAAAACAAATCAATAAATCAAAAAAGACAATTGTGCTCTTATCAATAAAAGAATGGCTAAAGAAAATGTGATGCACAGACACAAGGAGATATTGCTTATCCATAAAAAATGAATGAGATCCCATCATGTGTGAGCGGCTGCACCTAGAGGACATCAAGGTAAGTGAAATAAACACAGACGGACAAGTACTGCATGGAAAAAAGGAGACGAGAATGTGCTGGTCAACATGTATAAGGCTATGGGCTGGACAGATGGCTCAGTGGAGAAAGCGCTTACCTGGCAAGTGCAAGAATGTGAGTTCAATCCCTGGTTCCACAAAAAAAAAAATGTGTAAGGCTAGCCTTAGGTAGGAGAATAAGTTCTGTTCTGTTACACAGAAGGATGACTGTTTCAAAATAGCTAGAAAAGAAGGTTTGAATTTTCTCAACATAAAGAAATAATAAACAATTAAGGTGATGGATAGGATAGTGTACTTGAATTATTAAACTATAAATGTTTATTGGGCATTCATCAAATTATAAATATGTGCAATGTTGATGTATCAACTAAAAATACAGAAAGCATAAGCAAAGTTTGTTAAATTTATATGAATGTTTTGTTTTTTATGCCTCATATATTAATCATACGATCTTCTCAAAAAGTGATAAAACAATTCTATGCACTATTCATAATGATAATATCTCTATTACTTATAGTGTATATGAGGTGGGCTCAAAGTGTATGAAATAAGAAAACATTCTCACGGTAAAAGACACATTGCCCTTCACTTCCTTAACGTACATCTCCTCACTAGGAATGTACTTGTCCTGTTATTTCTGTACTTCCCGAGCAGTTCCTGCCTCTTTTGAGAGGGGCATGTCGTGGTTGTACCAAGGTCTTCAGTTAATTCAAAATGTTTGCAGCCTTTCTATCAATCATGATGGTGAGTCTGGACCCACCCTTCTTACAGCACTGGGTCCTTTGCATCTTCTGGCTCTTTCCCAAAGTCAAATGACTATGAAAAACAAATATTTTCAATCAATTCTTGAAACAAATTCAATCATAACAGTCCCGCTAAAGAAACATTAGACAGGACTTCCAGAACTGCTTGTAATAGCAAATATTTTGAGGAAGATGAAAGAAATGTGTCTTTTAGTATAATAAATCAGGTTAGAATTTACACATTCATATTTTTAAATTATACCTGATATATTACAGCATTAAAAATGTTTGAAATATGTCCTTATTTCTCACATCCTCACATTTTCGGAATGGCTTGAGTTCAATCCCCGGTTCTGCACAAAAAATAAAAGAAAAAAAATTCTGAATAAATGTGGAGATGTAAGACTTGGTGAAAATATTTATGTGTATGTAAAATACACATAAATAATCTGAAAACACTAGGAAGAAGAGCTTCTGATGACCTAGAAGTGATTAAATACAATATAATGAAATAAGCATTTTAATCATGAGTTAAAAGAATCATCTAAGATTTCAGTTATTACAAAATAAACACAAATTGTCACAGAGAAAATTCAAAAATGTGGCAAAATTTTTTCTTTGCATTGATCTTCATACTAAAAAATTGTATGCATAATATTTCAGGAAATTATGTGATTTTTATAATGTTCATGCCCAGGCTTATTTTTAATTAATTAAGACATAATAGAATTCTGTAATAGAAAGTAGGCTACACTGGAAATGAAGGCATTTAATTATATATGATTCTAAGGAAGCCCCTTAATATATTTGACACTTGTAGCTTAATGAATAATTAATAGAGCTATGTGTTTCCCTACTGGATAAATAATAATAAAATCTAGCCAAGATGACCTGGATTTTTAGATGGATATTAAATACATGTGGAAATGTGAACATGTCTCACACTATCACTTGGCATTGTCAGCTTCACTGTGGTTCTTTTCTTCTACAAAATGAGGCATGCAGACAAAATGATACTAAAGATTCATTCTACTTCTAATATGCCATGCCTCTATTTTGCTACTTCTGAGATGTGCTCTATGTTATAATCACATAAGTGCTTCCTACATATTCCAAGATTTTGGACTCTAATTCTTTACTAAACTGGTCACTTGTATTTTGTGTCATTTTGTTTAGCTCAGTTAACTTTTCATTAATCTCTTCCACGAACTCTTTGACTATTTTGTTTATTATGGCATAACACCCTATTGATGTTATTTATTATTATTAGTATTATTATTACTATTTTAATGTGTTTTAGTATGGGGTCTACAGGGTCTCTCTGCACAGATCAGACTCATAGTGATCCTCCTGTTTTCAGCTTCCCAACTTCTGGAATTATAGGCATTTGCCACCACGCCAGTCTCGGATGTGAATTTTTAAATCATATATGTTATCCTTTTAAATAATTCAGTCTTGTGGCTTCTGATTTCCTCTATCCTATTGTTCCATGGATCATCTTTGTGGATCTGGGTGTTTTCTGAGGCCTTTTGCTATCTTATCTCATGTTTCTGGCTTTCTGAGTTGAAGCTTATGGATCGATTATAGCAGAAAGACATTTTTGGTAGTATGGAGACCTCTTTAGTTGGTGTGTGCTTTCTGACAGTACACTCTTGGAATGGCTAAAAAATAGGTTTTGTTTTCTGTCCTAAGATTTAACCATTTCTGTTACTACAGGTGCAGTGCCAATTGATGAAGCACCCAGATTTGCAGAATGGAATACCATATTCTTTTTTTTTTTTGTACTTTTTTATTATTATTTTTAAAGAATACAAAATAATGATAGAAGAAAACAGCATTATACATGGTACAAGATTTCACTAAACAAAGTAATAGGAATCCAACAATGGTTGCTGTATTACATGATGCTATGTGCAAATTAGTTTTTCAGATTGCCAGATATAAACGTTTAAGTTTTGTTTTAAAGAAAACAGTAACCAAGATGTTATAAGAAATTCAAGAGAGGAAAAATATCAGAGTAAAAACAAAAATTGCTTACAATTTTATATATTCATATAATTAGAATTCTCAAAGTAGAAAGGAGTAGGCAATAAATATTTAAGGATTTAAAATTTCAGAATTTAGTTCAACTTATAATAATACATTTCCAAGAAAAATAAACCTTTTGCACAAAAAATTTAAATAAAATCAAAAAATGAAATTGTCCAAAACTTATAAAGAAAATGGTCAAAGCATATACATAAAAAATATTAGCTATGGAAGAACAAAATTAAATAGCATCTTATTCCACATTAGAAAGAAAAAAATGGACTAAGTGTGTAAGAAAGTAGACTAATTAAAGGACTAAAAGAAAAAAAAATCAATCCTCTTTGAATTTTGTACTTAGCAAACATACCTTTGAAAACCAAAGATAAAATATTTTCTAGTTAAACAAACTTGAAATATTTTAATACCTCCAGATGTAGCATATAGGAAATAACAACAAGCATAATTCAAAAGGCAGGAGAAGTGGCACTGTGCTCCTGGATGAACAATACAGAGCTCTCACAGTGATAGTTATGCAGGACTATATAAAATACATTAGAAAAACCCTTATTTAAAAGGTCATTGAAGATTTCTATGGTACAGTACCAATCTTATGTCGGGTTATACCCGTATTTTTTTCATACGTGCGTGTGTGTGTGTATGTGTGTGTATAAAGGACAGAGAAGAAGTAATATGAAGTCATCAGAAAATAGAAATATGCTTTTTAAAGTTCCTAATATTAGGAGAAGATATCATACAATGTCTTTTAGATAAATTGTAATTCAAAGATATAGTATAAATCTTAAAATAGTAAGTGCTTCTAAGAAAAACACTGATAAAAGATAGAGCAGAATATAGAAATGATGGAACCCCTGAATAAACAATATAGGAAAGAAACAGAATGTATGAAACAGATCCAAAGTGATATACAGGAAATTAAAACCTGAATCGCAAGCTGGCAAATCTATTTGAGTGAAAGTGAAAATAGACTTTCTGACCTTAAAGACACCACTGCAGCTAGTGAA
>PVKA01039311.1:0-19573 GCA_004027165.1 Ctenomys sociabilis
TAAAAATGTGGCAATAAATGAAAGAACATAAGGCCAGGGAAGGGAGTATGGACAAACTACTACACTACAAAAGCTTGGTCCCTCTTATGTAACTTCTATCCTATAGCACTTTGTAGCTGGTAAAGCTCTCTGCATAAAAATTGCAGTGATAAAAAAAAAAAAAAAAAAAACCCAACCAACTCAGGATTAACTAAACCAGTGTTTACAGCTCACAGGAGACACAACCAGATTAACCCTGCGACTGTGTGATCAGAACCCTCAGGTCCATCCTGAGGGTCTACACATAAGCAAGACAGGGAGCCCAGTGGCGGGCAGGACCCTGTGAGGCATTAGGCTTCCTCCCAATCTCTCCCACTCTGACCCTTTCTGCTCTTCGCCCTGATTATTCATCCTCTCTTTCCCTTATCATCCACTCTCTGCAGGTCACATCCCCCTCAAACATAAAAGCCTACGACAGAAACAAGATAGTTCTACTCATCTTAAAAAATAAAATTAAGTAGGAGATAAGATATTTTTTAAGATGAAATAGATATTTTTCCTTAAAAAATGTCTTAACGATTATCTCTGAGATTCCACAATCACAATTTCCTTTCTCCACCCACCTTCTTTTTTTTTTTTTTTTTTTTTTTTTTTTTTTTTTTTTTTTTTTTTTTTTTTTTTTTTTTTTTTTTTTTTTGGTCTTTTTGAGACAGGGTCTCACTATGCAGCTCAGGCTGGCCTTAAGCTCACTTTGTAGCTCAGGCTGGTCTCAAACTCACAACAACCCTCCTGCCTCAGCCTCCCTTCACCCACCTTCTGACAGCTCTTCTTTCTCAATGGTAAACTATCCTTGTCTTCACTATTCAGCCTAGATCATCCTCAAATTTATAAAACTAAAAAATGCTAAGTATATGCAACTACTTCTTCAATTTTCCAAAGCTCTTCTATACCTACAAATGTATCTGGAAACCAAATAAATGTTCACAGCCCAAGTCCAATGTACACAGGACAAGTAGGACTGCTGTGTCACTGCACCATCTTGCCTTTGTGCCTCCTAGCACTTGCATGCAGTTGGGGAGCTATCCAGAGAATAGTTATTCCAGGTAGACAATTCCAGGCAAAGCTACTAGGTTTCCTGCTTCTAGGATTCCAACTTTTAGGTTATTTTCTCCATGTTGCTGCTTGAGAGTTTGGAGGTTTTTCCTCCTCCATCAATAATACATTTTGGAGAGGAAAACAGTCATGTCATGAACATTTTCTATAATGAATCACTTGCTCATTACAAGTATTAGAGATGTTATTTTAAAAATTTGGTAATTATCATGAGGGTCATTATGAACAATTTATGCCAAAATGGCCTTGGTTCCTCTTTAGACAAGTTTACTATTTAAGAGAGTAGGTAAATTGCAACAGACAAAATCTAAGCTGATTTTTAACAAGTCTGGCAAAGTATGTTGTGTCTCCTTAAAGACAGCTAAAGAAAAGTGGAATGAGTGAGATTAAGCAGGACCCATGACCACTTGAAAAGCCACATGAGAATAAGCTTTGCTGTCATCTTGGAAGGAAAGCCTCTCGCCCTCTCCAACAGTTTTAAACAATGAGTTCAACAAAAACACAGACTATATGCTTTTCAATATGAAGATGACATAAAACCGTGAGAAAAATTAATATGCACAAAAGCCAAAATTCATGTGGGAGGAAACCACTAAGATTAAGGAAAAATAAATGCAATGTCTTATATCTAACAACAAAACGAAGACACCTGGCCTAGGTCCAGGGGAGGCAAGGAAGGTTAAGGCTGCAAGTGGTACAATCTGATTGATATACAGGGTTCCTTCCACACATTTAAGAAGAGCAAATCTACTTACAAACAAACCAAGATTAAAAACATCAAGAAAGCCTGGTTGAAAAAGCCATAGATACCAGCACTGGCTCTGGATGACAGAGAGGAGCTTTTGCTCATGGTCTTCTTGCTACTGCTGCCTGCATTTGGTTTCTTCGAATAGCTCTGTTTGTGCTCCAAAGAAGACGTAGAGGAGGAACTGCTGATGGAGCCGTGCAGGGTGACTGAAACGGGGAAGGCAACAGACTGTATCAGAGTATGGAAAGTAAAAAATGGGCCAGTAAGATGACTTTCCAGGCAGCCTTCAGAAGTGTTGCATTTAGCTTCTTCAACTACAGATTATCTACTCTCAACTTAGATGTTGCATTTCTTTTATCCAAATAAGCAGTAGTGTGTGTCGTATGTGTGTGCGTGCGTGCGTGTGTGTGTGCGTGTGTGTGTTTTAAGGATTCACATTATAAAACCACAACCTAGGCTGGCCAGATAGCTCAGCAGATTAAAGTGCCTGCTCAGGCAGATGCAGGGACTCATTCCTCAGCCTGCCATGTTGGCCCTGCCCCCAGGACCTGCTGAGCCTACAGTGACTGAGACTGGGGTGGTGGTGCACACCTGCAACCCCAGTGCTTGGGGGCTGAAAAAACAGGAGGATCAATATGAGTCTGAGAGCCTGCCCTGTGTAGTGAGACCCTATAGACTCTGTGCTAAATACTTTTTTTTTTTTTTTTTTTTTTGTCAGAACCAGGAATTGAACTCAGGCCCTTGCACTTGCCAGGCAAGCATTTATTCTACTGAGCTATCTCCCTGGCCCTAAATACATTAAAAAAAAAAAAAAAAAAAGAGCACAACCTAATAGAGAGGACATCATTACATCACTCAATATTAGCTGACTAAGCTACCACTCCTTACCTCACCTTCGCAGACTCTCATACAAAGAAAAAGTGATTAATGTTTTAAGATGACAAAAGTTTCACATTCAAATGTTTAGAGAGAGGCCTAAGGCAAGTACGGATACTCATGTGCTGGCCACTTAATAATTTGATGCTAACACAGCTTCAACATTTTTATCAGGCCAGCTGTACTATGAAATTTCCTTTTCCTCCTAGTAATCTAGTCCAGTACTGTATGTAGTCCTCTACATGTACATAATAGAGCATAGGATTTTTCAAAGATTATATACTTTAGTATGAGTTTCTTAGGAGATTTTCAAGGGTAATTTTTACTATGATTTGCCAATTTTAAAACTTTATGGCCATGTAAGCCATTTCCCCCACTATATTAAAGTTCTACCAAGAAGTTAAATTTTGAAAAAAAAGAAGTTGTAATTAATTATATTACCATCTTTTTCTGCTACTGTTTTCAATTCTTCACTAGGAGGCAATGAAAGTGCTGATTCAGAAATACTATCCTTCTTTGATGTCATCAATCCTAGGACATGGAAAGAAACAAAAAAAATTGCAGTGAAAGAGAATTTCACTTAGCATTAAAACATAAAAAGGCATTTATTTAAAAGTAATTTAACAGACAGGTGGTAGAATGTTTCATTCGATCCCACTCCCAGGACTGGGGAACTAAACGTAGGTGTGCTCTACTGAGCTACTGTAAAGGGTTAACATGAAACTAATGTAATGAATTAATATAAAAATAAATGTAAAAAATTACTCTGCTCAACTTTCTGTCACCCTGCTTCCCTGTAAGACTGCAAGGAGGCTTGGTGTACCAGCAATAAACCTTCAATAGACTGAGAGCAGAATAGACTTACAAAATAAATCAAAGGCCAAAATGTTTCTAACTATACATAAAAAGTGTTGCTATGGTAATCATGACCACTATACACAGGTGTACCTTAAACAAGAATTAGACAATGCTAGGTTCGAATTCTTTTATGTTTAAAATGCCACTAAAGGGAAAACTAAAGGGGACAACAAAGCCAGGAGGCTGTGCCCAAGCTCCCAGGAAAAAAAGTATGCTGAGTAATGGTCACGCGGTCCCTCAAGGTACTATTCTATGTTAAATGACAAATTTGTTTGCCAAACAGGATGCAGTTTCTGCCTTTAAAATATCTGTCCTCCCGAGGCTCTCTTGCCATTTGTCTGCTCCTGCCTGAGTATGTTCAAGCAGTCCTGGGCCTGGTAATAAAGGCTCATATTTAAATTTTAATTTGGACTCAGATCTAGGTCCTATGTTGAGAACCCATAACAGCTATATCCCCAGCCCATTTATCATTTCATTTTTTCATGTTGCCCAGGCTGGCCTGGAACTTGTGATCCTTTTGCCTCTGTCTCCTGAGCAGTGGGGATTACATGTGCGTACCATCATACCTGACCATTTCATTCTTGTTTCATTCTCCCCATGTAAAAAGCCTGTTTTGTCACTATGTAGGTTTAATGCAAGGTAAACATAAATACAATTATTAAGATATTTAGCCACCTATCCTGAAAAACAATATGCCAAGATCAATCTTGAAAGGCTTATAAAAACTAAAATGCAGAAACTACCTTCCTCAACTAATTCTAAGGATTCCATATACAAATTTTTTAAAGCTGCCTGTCAACAGTCACAGCAAACATCACAGCTAAATAATTTTCTTAAAAAGTCCTTTACTAAGGGTGGCCCAAATAGCTCAGTGGGTTAAAGCTCCTGCTTAAGCAGATGCAGGGACCAGATCTGACCCCCAGCATGCCATGCCAGCCCCGCCCCCAAGGCATGCTGAGATGGGATTGAGGCTCGGCGAGGTGGGGCCCGCCTGTAATCCCAGCGCTTGGGAGGCTGAGAGCAGGAGGGTCACTAGGAGTCTGATCTGTGCAGCGAGACCCTGGAGATCCTGTACTAAGTACAGAAAAAAGTCTTTTATTTTAAAATTAAGTAGCTTCAGATTAAAGCACTGAACTTCCTATATCTGTATTTTGCAGATTTTCAAGGCGAAGACTGCTTCTAGCTTTCCGAACAATTGAAGGTGATGACCTGTCTGGCTAAGCTTTCAATGGTCTTTTATTCTTCTTTCCTGACAGATTTAGGAGAGGACCTAAGAATTGGGCTCCATGGAACTGGGTTACAAAACACTGGTTCTGGATAGAAAGTTTTACCGTAGGGGCCAGGGAGATGGCTCAGCAGAATAAGCACTTCCCTGGCAAGCGCAAGGGCCTGAGTTCAAGCCCTGGTTCCAGAAAAAAAAAAAAAAAAAGAAAAGAAAAGAAATTTTTACTGTAAATACCTGCGTGTTTTCTACTGGCCTAAGCATAGCTCTCTGCCACTGGACAAGGCTTATTTTTTGCATTTTCAAACTATTCCTTAAATGTTCCACTATTTCCTTTTCCTCTTGTAATTCAGCTGCCACTGTTTGCTTTTTATTTCTTCAACATTTTTCTTTAACCACTCTTGCTACTTTTCTTTTGGTTTTTCTTGCAAATGTTCTTTTTCTGGTTCCTTTGCTGATTTCTCCTCTATTTCTTTTCTTTTCTTTTTTGTTCTTTCTCCTTACTTTTTTCCTGAACCCATCCTTTGTGTTTTTTTTTTTTTCAGCAATTATCTTTGCTAGCATTTTCTTCGGTTAGGTTCCTCCAGAGCTTTCTGCTGCAGCTTGTCACATTCTTCTCTCTCTTTGCCAACAAACCACACCACGGTGTCAGCGATCATGTCGCTACGCACAGCTCTTTCTGTCCTTTTTTGGGTATCTTCTGGTTCCACTTCACTGCTGCCCAGCCCAGTAGCCCCAATTCTCTCGGGCAAACCCTAGGGCTCATGGTGGGGTGGGGCTGGGACTGCAGCAACGGATGAGTTTGTGATGACAGCAAGCCCTCCAGTGTCACCTCTGCCACCCTTCCTGATGAACAAGAAAGTGCCAGGAGGATGAGCCCAGGCTGGAGTCCTGGAGATCCAGGAGAGGGGCAATACCGCCATGCCCACCAGCTGTCCCCTCTGAATGGACTCTCCCCAGGGTGCTTGCATCACAGTAACAGGACATTAAACTGAGCACTCCTAGACACAGCTGCTGCTCTCAAGGACTAGCAAGCAACTTATGTGACTTTAAGGCTGTGTGCCCAGAAATATAGGAGGTTTTGTATGTATGTACAGTGATCTGGGGCAAACATTTTTGCCAATTATAGCAACTATTCATTGAAAATTTGAGAGTTGAGGCCAGCCAAATAGCTCAGCAGATTAAAGTACCTGCAAGCAGGCTCAGGGGCTAGGGGCTTGATCCCCAGGCCTGCCTTGGTCCTGCCCCTAAGGCACACTGAGATGGCAAATGAGACTGGGCACGGTGATGCATGCCTGTAATCCCAGCACTTGGGAGGCTCTAAACAAGAGAATCACTACCAGTCCAATCTAGTAGTGAGACCCTGAACTCCCTGTAGACCTTTCCTTAAAATACAAAGAGAGGAAGAGTTGAGGGCCAACAAGATAGCTCAGCAGACTAAGCACCTTCAATCCCAGTACCACATGCCCACCCCTGAGTAGGCCACTAAGTCCAGGTGTGGAGGTGCATGCCTGCAATCCCAGCATGGGGGAGGCTGAAAACAGGATCACGAGGAGTTCAAACTGCATAGTGAGACCCTGCATCAACTACATACATATATAATACATACATACATACATACATAAAAATAAACGGGAGTCAAGATAGTAAAATATTCTATGCTCTCTGCCTCCGTATTATAAGAATGACTACCAGGGAGAGCAGGGAGATGGCTCAGTAGGATAAGCGCTTCCCTGGCAAGCACAAGGGCCTGAGTTTGATTCCTGATTCCGCAAAAAAAAAAAAAAAAAAAAAAAGAGAGAGAGAGAGAGAATGACTACCAAACCGGCCTGATAGCTCAGCAGACTAAAGTGCCTGCTCAGGCAGAGCGCAGCGGCCCAGATTCGATCCTTGCCGCCCCTGTGCCCCCCCCCACACACACACACACTGAGCAGATGATTGAGACTGGGAGTGGTGGCGCTTGCCTGTAAATCCAGCACTTGGGAGGCTGGAAGCAGGAGGACCGCTACAAGTCCAATCTACTTAATGAGACCTTGTGGACCCTGCACCAAATACAGAAAGAAAAACAAAACAGAATGACTACCATATCAATTACCACAAAAGCTTTACCTGGGGAAAAACACTGCATAAGTCTGCTTTAGGAAGACATCTGTTTCAGTTGTACAGTACAAAGCTAACTTAAAACTATACCAGCTTTAAGGTACCCTTTCCAACGTTACTCACTTATGAAGCATTTCAGGGAAAGAAGTGTGCTGAGTACCATAAACGCAAACCAGACATGTTTCTAGTCCTTAGGGTGACCTTCGCAACTTAGTATGATAGAAAGAAATGAACATAAATGTGAGGACACTTTTTATGAAAGCACTTGCACAGGTGACAATAACTGGCTGCAAAGGTAAGTCAAGGCTTCCTCGAGATCACATTCTAATAAGCCACATTTCTTCCCCCTGGATGCTAGGGGCACAGGCACAAAGAACTCACAATAGAGATCCTGGGTGGAAAAATACAAAAGTTACAGTAAATCATAGAAAATGGCAATGAGCCCGGCCAAAACCAGAGTTCTTCAGGAGCACAAGAGTTGAAGAGGCGGACACGGTGCCTGAGTATGAAACCAGGATGTGGGTTGGCGGTGCGGCTCAGTGGTAAAGCTCGAGAAAAACAAATGTAACCGTTCTGTAAAGAATGAGTTGTGGTCCATGGGTCAGACAGCCAACTCTGTGTTGTAATAAATGTTTTTAATATAAAGGAAGTTTTGTTATTTAAATACATTCAATATATAGTACCATGTTCGTCATGGCCCAAGGGCGTCCCCCACCCTGACCACAGCCCGGGCCAGCCCTGAGCATCCCATCCGCCCTGCAGGGCAGGCTGCAAGCAGAGCTGGGAGCGGCTGTGGCAGCCGACAGGGGAGAAGGCCTGGTTAGAAGCAGAGGCGCAGAAAGAGCAGCCTGTACAGGGGATTTTGTATTTTTCATTTCTAAAATATCCAGTTCCCTGTTTTATTTGGATTTTCATAAGGGTAACTAGCAACATCAAGTTGTATAAACTATATAAAAATATCCAAAGTGTATTTTGGCCAGTTTCCCCCAAAGGTGGTATCTTGTAAAACTATAGTATAATAATTCAACCAGGACAATGATAGTGAAAGAATAACACATCTCACTCAGATTATCCCAGTTGTACTTGTATGCATTTATGAAGTGTGTGTGTGTGTGCGCGCACACGTGTTCGTGTGTCTGTGCATACGTGCACCATTTGGTTCTCTCTTCTAGCGCGTGTTTTTCTGCTGTAACTTTCTTTCCATTTTCCTTAAAGCATTTACCCTTAACTTTGGAGCGTGTCTGTAGTTCCTTGAAAGTCTTCGTGCTCCGGGTACTGTCCATGTCATCTCAAGGTTGGCATCCTCTGATTTTTTTTTTCCTCGTAAAAATGTAGAGCTTTTCTTGGTTTTCATCATTTTAGGTGCCCTAGATATTATGTAACAGGACCGCAGGTCTAGCTCAATCCCTGGTTTTATTCAGTGGGTTCATTTTGCTCAGCAGGCAGTTGGCCGGATTAGGTTCCACGCACATCAGTTCTATGCACTTGAGTTTCCAGAGCCCCTGCAGTGATGCTTGAGTTTATCTCATGTGCCGTTACCCAGCAGTCAGTATGGACCTGCCAGAAGTCCCCCCAGGACACCGAAGTGTTCACTCAGATTCACACACGCATAATTAAGGATAAGGCCAAGGAGTTCTTATCTAACATTTTGAGGTTTAATCTTCCTGCTCTGTCGTATAGTCTCCTGACAGTGATCCTATCTCTAATCCAAATGGTAAGAAAACAGATGATAAACCAATGGGAGCTCATCCACTTTGTTCCCTTTGGAGATAGGACTGTTCTCTATGGTGTTTTGGGTGCTGGACCACCCACTGCTACTGCCACGTTTATTTTCCTTTTTTTTTTTTTTTTTTTTTTTTTTTTGCAGAACTGGGGATTGAACTCAGACCCTTGCACTTGCCAAGGAAGCGCTTATTAAAACAGGTGAGAATGAAAAGTTTTCCTCTACATTCTGTCTAGTAGGAAACTGTTTCCGCTCCTCAGGCTGTGAATCAAGGCCTTCTTTTAGGCTTTCTGTCCATCTGCACTGGGCAGTTCCAGATCTCAGGTGAAGAGGACACCATTTTCGATATACTATGAAGTATTGAAAAAATAGAACCAACAAATGGATCAGAAAAAATAAGTATGTATAGAAAACATCATATAATGCATTGAGATATCTTGAAAGGATCTAATTAAAAAATATTCTAAGCACATAGTTAAAAGACCATTGAAAAGATGTCAGCCTTTTACAAATGGATTTCAAGTTTAAGTGTAATACCAATTAAAACCTGAACAGATTCTTTTTTTAATGAACAGCTTACTCTAAAATTCATAACTGTGACGCATAAGGGTCCAAAACAGGTAAGATAATCTTCAAAAAGAAGATCAGATTAATTCCTGTATTGGACCTAAAGATTTTTAAGCATTATGATTAAGCATCACAGAGATATTCAAGCAGCTCAATTGAACAGAACACCGAGGCCAGTCAAATCTTTGGGCACAGTCCTTTCATGATGATATGAAGCCTTCTGCTTTAATTATTCATTGAGCACCTGTTTAGGGTTGTGTGCCACAGTGAATACAAAAGCACAAAATGCTCCCAACAGTTCCCTTAAAGTTTAAAATTCTGCTGAGAACAGAAGATTTTTACAAATAAAACAATCAGTGGACAAAGTCAAAGCTAACAAATAACAAGTGTGGATAAAAAGTACATGCAAAGTTAGAAAATGAAAAGATCAAAAGGAGCTAGAAGCAGAGGGTTCCACGGAAAATCAGATGTGAATAAAGAGGCGAAGAATGGAATGGTAGTCAGGAGCAGTGTCATATACCTTGCTTCCAGTTCTGGGAGGCTGAGGCAGGAAAACCATACATTTGAATCCCACTTGGGCAATTCAGCAAAGCCCTGTTTCAAAGCAAATAAAGGGCTGGAACATAATTCAGTGTGAAGGCCCTGGGTTCATTTTCCTGTGCCACAGAAAAAAAAAAAAAAAAAAAAAAAAAAAAGAGGAAGAAAAGGCAATGGAGAAGGAGGAGGAAGAAAAGGAGGCATAGTAGCAGGAAGAGAAGCAACAGAAATAGAAGCAGAGGAGGTCTAGGATGAAAAAGAAGGAAGAGGAGGAGGAAGAAAATAGAATGCTCTGGACCTCTGTAGTCACAACACAGCATCCACAGAAACTGTCTAGGCCAACGTAGAAGGGAGGAGCAAGAACAGTGCCTGCAAACGACAAAGGAAAGACACAAAAAAGCACAGCTTGGCCTGGAAGCGGAAAGAGGTAACCCCACACCCAGGAGATGACGCTGCTAGGAACAGAACATGCTCTGAAAGAAAAGCAAAGGGAAAAAGGCCCTGGACAGCTCTGAACAGGTGAGGGGTACAAGGCCAGCTGTAGCTCACAAAGACCTGCTGAAGGTGCCAGCCTGAGCTGTGCGGGCAGAACACATGGAGTCAGGGGAATGGACAAACGAAAGAAAACAAGGAGCCAGGTCTGGACCATCCCTGTGAGGAATGAAAGTCAATCATGGCTGAGGCCTAGAAGCACAAGACAGATACAGGCTATCAAATTTAGACTTCACAACTGCTAACAAGAAAGAACAAAGGAGCCTAAGCATTAGCAATGCCGCAAACAAAACACAAATGGTCACGAACATCATTCACCTCCTAATTGACCTACCGGTGCTCGCTTTTAATGTGGTGTGAGTTGTGTTGGCTTTCTGGGGCTTGACGGGCGGTACAGTTTTTGAAGAAAGAGGATGCGTTACATTCTTCTTTCGTTCTTTTGCTTTACTTATCTTTGAAAGCGGGGCAAAAATACCTAAAAGAGAACACAGAACTAAGTTATCATGAATTAAAAGCATTTCAGATAAAGGAGCAAGTGTAACTGCTTAGTAACATAAATCTAAGTTATTTTTTTAAGGACTACTACATGTCCTGAAGTAAGAGAGACAAAAAAAATAAAAAATAAAAAATACATAGCATTTGCCCTTGAACACACAGCTCACAATCTAGTAGTCAATACTAACAAATGTAATCATTTAAGAAGCACATAAAGGAAACAAAATCAGGTATTAAGAGAAACTGGAAAAAGAGAAATGAGTACCAATAAAACCTATTATTTCTAAGTTACTGGCAAACAGTATGCCATACAATATACAAACCCTTTCTTCCATATCATTTCTATCTCATTAGGATTTATATTTCCCCACATAATAACTTTTTATTTTCATGTCTTTTCTTTTCTCTAGGCTAGTTTTAAAGACAAAATTCAAGTCACACCATCTCTGCATCTCCCCTCTGCACCTAATCATAGTGCCTTACACACCAGGCAGATAAAATAGATCTTTCTGACCATCATTTTCCCAAAAACCCTCACCTCCTACTCCTGACCATCAGAAGCAAAACTGTGTGTGAGAAGGGGAGGCACGAGGGGAGGGGAGGGGCTGCCGTCTCCTCCAGCAGGAAATGCATAACTCCACAGAAAGGGTTTATCCAGGCGATAAAAGACCTGATCCAGGTATGTGCGTATGCACATAGGGATGATGAACAGACTATAAATACCAAGCTTAATCTAGGACATTAAAGAGTGAAAAATCATAATATGACTAAAATGTCTTCAAAACAACTTGTTTCAAGGCATGGTAGAAAAGATTGACTCCACAAAGCTTTGCTTATAGCTAAGAAGTGCCAACCACGTTACTTTGGTCAAATCTTGAAATGTTCCTTCCCTTAGCCTCTCTACCTCAGCCTGATTTTCCTGCCTGCCCTTTTCTTACTTATTTGCAGCTTTCTCTGCTAACTCCCACCTATGAGACTCTCCCTGCCTTTCGGTTCTTCTCAGTTCTTTCCACACCAAGCATACATGCTGACACACACATTCTACTACGGCCAGACTGTGGCTGCGGCACATCTGGAGTTGACAAGGGTGTGGGGAGAGAGCGCCTATACTCTGGAAACGGAAATTCACACAATCTTTTTTGTACACAAAAATTCAGACCTAGTCCACTTCATAAGGCAATAATCAGACCTCTATACAAAGGTTGTATTTGTGTATGCATTATAAGAAAAAGCTTTCAAAAGCTGAAACAATTTCTAGTCTACTAGGAATGTCCTATTTTCTAACTGACTAGTACATCCCTTATTTCTAATGAACTAGTGCTTTGCTCCTAGAAAGTAAGTATGGTACAATTTTACAGAAAGGAAGAAGAGACCACATATCGAAACATGTCACCACTGGAATACTACTCATACATTATTCATTACACAATTGTGTATTTTCCCACAATGAGATCAATCACACCTGTGAACTACAGGGCCCCCATTAGCTATGCCAGATATATTACGAGGCATTCTACAGATTCCTGAAACCATGAATAATGCCAAACCCTATACATATTCTGTTTCCCCTATACATACTTACCTATCAAAATTTATTTTATAACTAAGGCACACTGAAAAATTAACAGTAATAAAATAGAACAACTATAACAATTTACCACAATAAAAGTTATGTAAGTATGGTCTCTCAAAATATTTTACTGCACTATGCTGGATTTGATGCACATAAATAACCATGGGTAACAAATCTTGGAAAGAAAAGCCAAAAACAAGGGCTAATGTATTGCATCACCATTAGTAAATAAAATAAAGATAATAATACATAAAAATATGAAGAGTCAAGAAAATAAGGTATATGTTTTATTATATCACGAAATAATTACATTTGAGAAAAAATAAATGTGAATATAGGCAGACATTTTGAAAAAACAAAATTAAAAATTTTTGAGAACAGATTATACATTATTTTCCTGATTTGTTTGATGTTGTCAGTAGTGTTAATAATTATTTTAACCTGAAGGAAAATATGTTATTCTTTTAATATATTCCCACTGTTTTGAACCACAATGGTGTATGCCTAACTGCCCTATCAGGTGACTTTGATTAATTCTATTAATGAAAAGACCAATAAAAGTGGTTTGATCTGTTTGTACCACCAGTGCTCCAAGCCACCCAGCAGTGAGACATAAGAATTACAGCACTGGGCCAGCCAAATAGCTCAGAAGATTAAAGCACCTGCAAGCAGGCGCAGGGGCCAGGGGTTCTATCCCTGGGCCTACCATGCCAGTCCCGCCCTAGGGCACGCTGAGACAGCAATTGAGACCGGGCGTGGTGGCGCACGCCTGTAATCCCAGCTCTTGGGAGGCTACAAACAGGCGGATCACTATGAGTCTGATCTAGTGATGAGACCCTGAACACCCTGTAGACCCTTTCCTAAAATACAAAAAAAAAAGAATTACAGCACCATCATCAATGTGTTAAGGTCTCACCAGGAAACTTCCATTTGATAAAACAATTTGTTTTTTAGAAACAACCAAATATTTAACTCCCTAGCTTAAAAAGATTTCCATAGCACACTAAACTTGAATTATATAGATCTCCCACATCTTTTTCTTTAATTAACCAAATCATCTCAGTGAAAGAAAATTAAATTTCAAGGAATGACTGTGTCTCAAGCTCAGAGTGAGTGGAGGATCTGAGCCACCCTTTCCTCACTAATCAATATACTCACTCCACTCAGAATACCAGTGAGATTTCCCTCAACTTTTGATATGTAACTATAAGGTTTAACTAAAAATAAACACAAAGAATTATCTTAAAAGGCAAGATTAATAAATTTCCAGATAAACATGGCCCATTCAACATGTTTAACTCCAATGCCTCCAAAAACTCCACTAAAATATCAGTAAAGAATGAAAATGGTATAAACTTTAAGAGGAAAACTGATACACAGGAGAAAAATACTAAAAGCTTCCAAGAGGTAAAGATCAAAACATAGAAGACCCTAAAACTTCTAAATGGCAATACTGAAAGCTCAGGAAAAGATGGCAAACTGTGGCCCACAGACATGCCCTGCATACTGTTTTGTAAATAAAGTTTTATTGGCACAAAGCCACACCCATTTGTTTATATGTTGTTTCTTCAGTCACCATGGAGACTATGCAGCCCACAAATTAATGACTATCTGTTCCTTCACAGAAACTTTGCCAAGCTCCACAGTACACAACACAATATTTATCGCCTTCAAATATTAAGGAAATGTGTATTCCCACATAATATTCCTCATCCAAATGATCACACAAAGTATGAGGATAGAAATATATTTTTACATTCTGTGTATGTATATACAGTATAGTTAGGATAGATATATACCTATGTTCCCTTAAATCAAGGAGAAGAAAGATTTGTACTAATGGTATGTGGACAGGATATCCTGTCTGTATCTTGTAATACAGATAACCACTAAGAAGATAACAATGTACAAGGTATTAACCATTGAAACTGTGCTACTAATCCGCTCTGAAACTGTCTTATTGCTATTTATTAATAAAATAAATTTTTTAAAAAATGTATTTTTAGAAAGGAGGGTCTCAAAACATTTTACGTTCCTTGAGTCCTCTGTAAGAAAGCTACTAACAGATGCGCTCCACCAAAAGAATAAACCAAGAAAGAAACTGCCTTAGAAAAGAGCAAAAATCTTACTTTCCATAGTACAAAGTCATGAGATTTCTAACTCTGGAAAAATCAAGAAAAGAGTCAGATGAATATATTACTTACAAACATGTATATCAAAAGACACAGGTAAAGAAGTTGGGAACATTGTCACCTCTAAGGAGCAAGACTCAGAAAGCAGGAAACATAGTCAAGAAAGGGCTCTGTTGTTTGTAGGTGCATGCATTCACCTCAATAATTACTAAGGACACACAAACAGTATTACCACCAAGCATTAAAATTTATTATAGAATCTTTACAATTTAAAAAAAACTGTTTTAAAATGTATAGCTAGTAGAAAACAATCCTGAAACAAACCACAGCATTTGTAAATCTTTGACTGTAACAAGATAAGCACAACAAACCAAAGGGAAACAGATTTAGAGAGAGGTAGAGAGAGAAAAACGCTAGCTGAGAAGAAAACAATTTTTTTTAGTGTCTGGTTTCCCAGTCATTTAGCTGACTCAGAACACTGAGCTGATTCAGCAGGAAAAGCTGCTAGAATTTATACCCAGCCTACCAATGACCCCACCTCCACTGCAGCAGTGCTTACGGGGGACAACATCAAGATCTTTCCAAATCAGGCAGCCCTCTCGAAAGCTGAAGTATTCTACTGGCCATCTATTTTTCATCAATCTGATTTCTTTCTACCTGTGTGCTGCTAAAAGTTTTTGATTCTGCCCAGCTGCCAAAATTAACTGGAAGAGGAAAATTCAAGCTTTGACCTCAGATCACTAATCAATGTTCCAAATTGATTAGATAATTGTGTGTACAAACAGTAAAATGGGCAAAATATATAATTTATACTTAGTCATTGAATTAGGAAGAATTAGTTTTAGTTTTCAACATGAAAGCAATATA
Source organism: Ctenomys sociabilis (assembly GCA_004027165.1). Classification (NCBI taxonomy): domain Eukaryota; kingdom Metazoa; phylum Chordata; class Mammalia; order Rodentia; family Ctenomyidae; genus Ctenomys; species Ctenomys sociabilis. Next base: position 15,283 of record PVKA01039311.1, read on the forward strand.
GAGAATATAGCAATATAAGGATTTATAAAGCCAGGCACAGCAGCACAAGCCTAGTACCAGCACGAGGGAAGTTAAGGCAAGAGGATCACAAGTTCAAGCCCGGTCTTGTCAACTGAGCAAAACCCTACCTCAGAATAAAAAAGGGAGCATGTAACATTATCCCCTGGATTCAATCAACAAAAAGAGATAGTAATTTAGGGGGCCAGGGAGATGGCTCAGTGGAGTAAGTGCTTCCCTGGCAAGTGCAAGGGCCTGAGTTCAATCTCCAGTTCTGCCAAAAAGAAAAGAAAAGAAAAGAAAAGAAAGAAAGAAAGAAAGAAAGAAAGAAAGAAAGAAAGAAAGAAAGAAAGAAAGAAAGAAAGAAAGAAAGAAAGAAAGAAAAGGTCTTTTAACTATATAAAGCTAAGCGTCCCAAAATACTGCAGATGAAGTTCAAAGGCAAATAACACACTGGGTGAAGTATCTATAGTACTGTAACTATAAGGGCTCATATACTAAGTTTGTATTTTTTTTAAACAGCAGTTTGTTAAAGCATGAATGCTGCAACTTTTCCATGCAAAATATAAACAGTAAGCACCAAAATAATGCACAACTGCATACATTACAACAAAATATTTTAAATGTTCTACAAAAATCTGAGAAATACAAACACAGAAATGTTTATCCACTAAATGTGAAAAACTAAAAAGAAATGAATCCATTAAAAATCATTTTCAAACAATATTTAAAGATTTAGGGAAATTATAATAGGATGTCAAAGAAAATACAGAGTATTTAACTATTGTATAAAATTTTGTAAGAAAAATACTAGGCAAAAAATAACATGTAATTTTGTTTTATTTCTTTTTATGATTTTCAAATCTATAATAAACATTTTTTAAAGTTATAAACAAAAAAATAAGGCTCCATTCTTTTTTAAACGTATTCAGTACTGGGTCTGCAGGGTCTCATTACACAGATTGGGCTCCTAGTGATTCTCCTGTTTTCCTGTTTTTCAGCCTCCCAAGGGCTGGGATTACAGGCGCTCACCGCCACATCCAGTCTCACTCTGGGCTGGCAAAGGCTCCATTCTAAGTGACAAAACTAGTAATTTTGATCATTTGTGCAAGCCCGCAGCTGGCAGCTGTTGAGTGATTCCAGGACATTCAGTGCTGGTGTAGGTGCTTTGCATGCTTGCCAAGAGATTTCACACTCATGTGATCCCTTGGGAATTCATTGTCTGTCTGTCTGTCTCTCTGTCTATCTGTCTCCCTGTCTCTCTGTCTCTCTCTCTCTCCCCCCCCCCATCCTCCAGAAGACAAACTGAGTCATAGGAAGAGGAGGAGGCCCCAGGTGGAGACGCTGACTCACATGCAAGCACTCAGCTCCCCCTCATTACACACCCTGCCTTCTCACAGGGCTGTCACTATGGACAATGGGGTCTCACAAGAGCTTTTCATTGCAAGGAAAACTGTTCGTGACAGAGCAAGTAACAAGAGCAAACTGAAATCCATTTCATTAGACATCTTTCAGAAAGAGGAAGACAGATCCCCACTCAGGTTGAGTCATAATATTGTTTTCAGGGGCTTCTGCGACTTTTCAGGCTCTTCGAGACTCCAGAGCTCTGTTTCTGTTATAATGAAGTCCTCCCCTCCGCTCTGAGCCCACCGCAGCAGGGTGCAAGAGAGACGGGGGCAGCAGTGCGCTCCTGGCGAGAGGCCTCTTCCAGTCACCACCACGCTCACCGCAAGAGCGCACTAAGCAGGCCTGGCCCCCAGCTCTGTGCTTTACTTTTTTTTTTTTATTTTAAAGAAAAAATTCCAAAACAGTATGATAGGTGGATAACAATGGTTAATACATGGTGCATTGTTATCTTTAAATTAGTTACTCAGAGTACAAGATATCAGCACTTAGTTGTCCAAACAATATTAGCACAAACCTGTCTTTTCAACAAACTAAGAGAAATTAATAATATAATTATCATACAAAATTATATATATATATATATATATATATATATATATATATGTACATGCTTTTGCTTTTTCCCTCTCTTTTTCTCCATATTTTACTGATGAGAATGTCCTTCCTGCCATTGTCACTGTCTCCTTATCAAAAACCACCCCAGAGATCAATCCCAAGGACTGACATCCTTTCCAAAAAACACCAAACAATCCTATCACAAGCCAGTTTACTCATGCCTACCAGGCATGCCTGAGACACCTGACAGCTGGGTCTCTAAGTCTACAGCCTGCCCCCACACCCCAAATCTCTTCCCTCCTTCAATCCAGATCACCCACTGCACTTCCTGCCTCCCCCCAGGAAGCCTCTGGCTGCCTGCTGGCCCGCTGGCCCCCATGCACCCCGCCGGGCAGCTGTACCTGCCATGCCTATCACCAGGCCCTTGCCAGTGCAGGGGAAACGGGATTCATGTTGGCTGTCAAGCCATTTCCAGAGAGCCAGCAGGGGCAGTGGGACTGATGAGACAGCCACTGTCGTACTGTCCACCTATTGCCTCTCTTTCTGAAAGCCACCAACGAAGTCAAAATTAATCTTACTCATCTGGCTGTATCCCTGCCTTTCTCTCCTCATTCCTTCTTGGCTCATGGGGACGTTCATACCAGACCAAAAAAGCCACTAACATCGAGGCTGCCTGTTCCTTCAGCTTTTCCCTTTCTCTCCATCAAGGTTGGCCAGATAGCTACATCTCCAAAATTTTTACCAGATGCACCCAGCCCTGAGGTGCATCTGGTCATTACTCCGCTCAGCTTCTCAGCCGCATCAGCAGCTCCCACCACCTCACGTTCCCACGCCATCTGCACCCTCATGTTCCTCCCCAGAAACTTTGTGGGATTCATTACTCTGATGAGTCCCTGCCTTATATCCTCAACTCTTTTGCCTTTATTTTCCTTCTGTTGTACTTTATAAAAAAAAAAAAAAAAAAAAAAAAAAAAAAAAAAAAAAACCCTGGTGAATCGAGGTCCTCTACTTACTCAGCACTGGAGAACATGCTTCACACACTGCTCTCACCGCTGATGCCCAAAATCTCTGAGGCCCCAGCAAAGCCTGCCCACCACCCACATTGCCTTGAGTGAGACACACCCCAGCCTCCTAGCTGAGCACCTTGTGCCTCTGTCTGCTCACTTCCAAATATCTCTCCTATCACCGCCAAACAACCTTTGCTTCTCGTTTTTAGCAAAAACAGAAAGGATCCCAGGAGAAGCAGCTCATCTTCCCACCATCTCCATCCTTAGGGAGGGTGAGCTACCATCCTCACCAAACTACATGAACACACTGCACCCCTCCTCCTTAGCAAGTCCTCCCAAACGCCTAGGCACGCACGCGTGTGCCCATGCACACACACACACACACACACACACACACACAGCAGAAACCAGGACAAATTTTTCTTTAAAGACTAGAAAGGAGGCTGGGGCTATAGCTCAGCAGTCAAGAGTATGCTTACCACACATTAGGCCTGGATTCAATCCCCAGCACCACCCAAATGAATAAATAGGACCTGTCTTTTAGTTAATTATTAAGTTAGATCAGATTGACCTTACCATATTTCGGGGCACACTTAAAGTACTGGACTTTTCCAACACTTCCATTGTTTTTTCCTTCTGGTTCATCTAATTCAATGCCAGCCCACTGGCCACTGGCAAATTCAGTTGTTCCACAAAATCGTAGTGTCCCAACCTAAAGAAAATATAAATCTACATTATTTTTAATATTATTAATAATTACAAATGTCTTGCTCTTGGTACTTTTGTCATGGAAGATATAAAAAATTCTCTCAAAGTAGACTTCAGAATGAAAAACAGTACCAGAGGTAAAAACAGAAAATTAAGTAAACGACAAGTGTCAATTCACCAGGAAAACAGAAGAACCCTAAATGTGTAGGCACTCAACCAGTGAGCTTCAAACTACATGAAGGCCCCACATGTGACTGAGAGGACCCCGGACTCTGAAGCGACTCAGAGCACAGGCCCAGTGTGGAACCCCTCAGCAGAACTCCCTGCATAGAGGCTGGAGGCAAGACCCACCCAGCTGATTCAGGAGCAGAACATCTTGCCAGAGTAGCACAGAGGGTTCACCCGCAGGGCTGCAGCAGGAACAAGTGAAGCACAGCAGCCAGTCCTAAGCCACACCCACCTGGAGTCTGACCTTCGAAGATCCAGATCTGGTGATAAAGTACTAACTCTATCTAAGCTCTACACCAAAGGCCAAAAATCAGTGGCACACAAAATGACAAAGAGAAGGAGCAGAAAGCAGTCTCAGGCCCCAAGTCCACCCAGTACAAATGCAGAAG
>PVKA01039312.1:0-19554 GCA_004027165.1 Ctenomys sociabilis
TCTGTTTCTAAACACCATCACTTCTATAAAACCCCATATAATTTGGACAGTGACATAGAAAAGAAAGCAATTTATTTCAATGCTTGCTTTATAATCTTCAAAATATAATTTTACCACATTTCACCCTTAAACTTCTAAACAATGCTCTCATCTCTATACATGCTGGATTTTCTTGCAAAGAAAAGCTGTTGACATTTCTTCCTTCAGAAGAGAGCAGTACACATAAATGAAGGGTTTTACTCCCATTTGGACAAGATCTTCTTTAGAACAACAAATACATAGTGATATGATGCACACTTTGCTTCCCAGTAATTCAACACATATCAAATTCTATGAGGCACATTGAGGCGAGCTACAATACATCAAAAGGGTGTCCTAAGTGTTTCCCACTCACAGGCAAAAACAGCGTTTAGCTGTAATAATAGAAATTACATTTTAATCAATATGGCATTTGCTATTAATCCATTTGTGACCAACTGCAAAGCTTTTAATAACATGCTAGTGAGGCTGTCCATCTAAGAGATGATTCCAAAGAGAATCTTTTAATTTGTAACTCCCCATGTGCAGATCTAACATATATGCGAGGCATAAATTTTCTTGTGGAAGAAGCTACCATTCCTTTTCTCTATCATTTCTCTTGCTCTGGAACTGATTATGTTTTTTCTAATTTTGTTGTTTTTGTCTTTGTTTTTGTTTTTGGTGGTGGAACCCAGGATTGAACTCAGGCCCTTGCACTTTCTAAGAAAGTGTTTATTCTACTGAGCCATCTCCCTGGCCCCTATCCTTTTTTTAATAAAACAGATGTGATCAGTACCAAATAAATATACATGATCTTACTGCAGTAAAGCTGATGTTTGATGGTTGAACTTCTTATGTTAGATAATTAAGTTCAATCTAACTTTTATCTAAATCTTCTTCTTTGGAAGGCCAACCAAATAGCACAACTGATTAAAGTGCCTACAAGCAGGCACATGGGCTGCGGGTTCCATCCTTGGGCCTGCCATGCCAGCTGTGCCCCCAGGGGATCTCTTCTTACTTCACCTTCTGAAAGGTGATGCAGCAATTGAGACTGGGCATGGTGGTGTGCACCTGTAATCCCAGCTCTTGGGAGGCTGTAAACAGGCAGTTAACTATGAGTCTGATCTAGTAGTGAGACCCTGAACACCCTGTAGAGCCTTTCCTAAAATACAAAAATAAAACAAAAATAAATAAATCTTCTGATTTTATTGATTCTTTTTTGTATTATATAATCACAAAAGTCATTTTAATAATATCAGAAAACTCATGGAACCATCTTAACTTCTGACACTCAGGATAGCGCCCTCTGAAGGTCAACTGTCTTTTAAGTATAGTGCCCGTACATTTGGGTACTTTTTAAAGAAGGAACCCTACTTTTCATCGAAATATTTATTGTAAACATTTTTTTCATTTTAATTAAAATACACCTGTAGGGCACTTAAAAAGCCTATATGTTTCTTGCTAGATTTCTATGATCACTTATTTATCCAAAACTTTCAGTAGTAGAAATATAGCATATATGTATTTTTATATTTAGAAACAGGTCTGGAACCTATTTGTTAGTCTGTGTAGATCCTTCACTATCTTGGCAAAATTATATTGCCACAAGAAAATGTTGAAGTAATAGGGACATGGAAGTGAAGTGTTTGGGTTTTACATCCCTACAAAATTTGCCAAGTTTTTTGAGAAGTGTGAGACAATGAATCATTATTTTGAGTATCTACAAAGCGAATAGATGTCCGAATTATGCAACAATAATTTCCTTCTTCTTTACGAACACTCAGAATTTCCATAAATTAATTGATTTTTTTTCCTTTCTGTTATTTATTTTTGTTGTTATTTTTGTTGGCAGGTTATGATTATTTGCCATTGGGCAGGCAAGAGGCTGGGATGAATATTATAGAAGTCATGCAACAGAGGAATGCAGAAACTCTCTCTTTTGAGTGCTAGTGCCTGCCAGAGGCTCATCTCTTCCCTTGGAGTCTGGTGATGAATTTGGCATTTGTAGTGAACGTCAGAGCAAACATGGAATTGACTGAGCCTCAATTCTGCCTGGTTGTTGACATTTTTGTTGTTTAAAGAAAAAAACAACTTAGATTTGGATTTTTTTTTTTTTTTTTTTTTTTTTTTTTTTTTTTTTTTTTTTTTTTTTTTTTTTGTATTTTAGGGAAGGGTCTACAAGGTGTTCAGGGTTTCACTACTAGATTGGACTCGTAGTGATCTGCCCATATACAGCCTCCCAAACCTGGGATTACAGGCGGGTGCCACTACACTGAGTTTCTTTAAAAAAAAAAAAAAAAAGCCTGGTATTATAGGAATTCTGTTAATAGTAAAGTTTAGTATCTGTCTACACTCTTTGAAAAGAAATAAAAGCATTGTTAACCATGTAAATCTGAAGTTAAAATATAAATAAATTATTCATATAATGCTTCAGTTAATAGCTTTAAATTTTTCTGTTTCAATCAGTTCTATCCATCTTTATATTCAAAGGCCCATAAAAATTCTTGGCATAAAGCACAAGTTAGTACATATGAAAGGATGTGTAATTTGGAAATAAGAAAACCATGGAGAACCCAGTTTCTAATTTTTACTGTAGCAAGCCAGCTATAAAGTGACAATCTCTCTCTAAGTCTGTCTCACCTATATTTGTGCTCTAAATGTCACTTGTAACTTCTCCTCCTGTGATAATGTCCGTTTGTTATTCATTTCATCTGGTGAGATCATTTAGATTTTGCAAGAGCACAAACAAGCCAAGCATCCCTGTGTCTTAAAATAGAAATGGTTCTCTTCTTTGGAATGGCATAAAGGAGAGCAGAGAACCAGAAGGCTGTATAGTCTCATGGATGTGTTGAAGGAGCAACCCTCGGGATCACCGCTTGCCTTGAAGGCAGACTCATCCCATCCCAAAGTGCTGAATGATTCTTCTGCATCCTATTAAGATTTCTGCTGAAAGTTACCTGTGATACATCTGCCTACATTATAATTGTATTAGAACATCTTTTCAGGACATGAACTTTATATACAGGTACTTACCATGTCGCAATTCCTTTGTATTTCCTTACCCAATCTGAACAACTTCTCTCTGTCTCTACATCCTTCCCCCCCATTTTATTTATCATTTAGTACATGTTTATAACCTTTAATGTTTGCACAGCCTTTCCCTGTTTGAATTTTATTTTTTATTTCTGTATTTATTTATTATTATTTTTTGTGTGTGTGGGCAGGATCTCACTATGCAGCTGAGACTTGTAGCAATCCTCTCCATTTTCAGCCTCCCCAGCCCTGGGATTACAGGCATGTGCCACAACATGTAGACTTGGTCGCTGGCTCTGTGTACCCAAGGCAGTGTCGACATGACATGGGGTCCTGGGCAATGAACCCCGGTCCCTGCACTTGCCTAAGGAGTCCACTGAGTCATCACACTGGTTTTTGTACTTTACTGTTAAAGCAAGTTATGAATTAAATTTCATGGGTCCTGAGGATTAGAAAGCAAAGTTGAATGAGTGCAGTAATCATAAGGGTCTTTCTGATAGTAAGAGTTGAGCAGGAAAAACCCATGGGTGTGCAAATGAGGCACACAAAAATGAAGTATTTGTGGATGGGGTGTTCAGATGCTCACTGCATGACCCCAGTCACTCAGTTCCATGCATAGAACATTAATGGCCTCTTTGAAAAGAAAAGAAAGGAGATAAAAGGGAAGGGAAGGGAAGGGAAGGGAAGGGAAGGGAAGGGAAGGGAAGGGAAGGGAAGGGAAGGGAAGGGAAGGGAGGGGAAGGGAAGGAGTGTACTGCTGCTGTTTCTGGGATCATTCTTTGCTCCAGTCCCAGACCTCCTAAGTCTGTTCGTGAGGTCTAATCATGTCTGGCGCTGTGATGGGAACCTGGGACCGACAGGACCAACACTCTCCCAGCTGGCCCACAGTGATCAAACACTGACAAAAATAAATATTTTCTGGGAATTACATGTGTTCCTCGACAAGCTGCAGTTCTGCATTATTGATTGCTGCCAACTGGAAAGGGATCATTAAGTACTAGAGACAGGATGAGGTAGAGGGGAAAGAGAACTGCAATGATTTCAGATGTGTTATGGATGAGTAACAACAGTCCAAAGCAATTGTAATCATACATATTGCAAAAGTGTAAAAATAAAAATTAAAAATACCTGGGTGTGGTGCCACACACCTATAATCCCAGCACTTAGGGGGCTGAGGCCGGAAGACTGACAAAACCTCAGGGCCAGACTGGGCAACTTTGTTAGACTCTATCTGAAAACATTCAATTTAAAAATAAAATTCAGAAAACATTTCTTCTGTCCCTAAATTTTAAACATATCACATATATATTAGCTTTTGGGGGATTTTTTCTTGCTTACGTTAAGTTAAAATAATTACATTTATTTAATGGCTACAGGAAATACTTTTAAAATGTACATATTAATAGAGTAATGTAATATAGAAGTCTAAGTGGAATGTTTATTTTTTAATCAATTTTATTGAGAAAGAAGTAGCAATGAGACAGTTTCAAAACAGTTTAGCAGAAGAGTTACATTAATTAATACATTGCATATTGTTGTTTTCATAGTATTTATTCATAATATGAGATGCAGACATGATATCTTGTTGAAACAATGTTAGTATAAATCTTTCTTCTCACTGAACCAAGAGAAGGTTGTTGTATTTCTGTTATCTATTCTATTCTATCCATAAGTATTTTAACTACAAAATGGTCCTTCATTTATATCCCCCTTTGTTGTTTAGTTTTGTCAAAGACGGGTGTTCCATTGACATTCAAATGTTGTAGGTGTGTGAATTCAGCAAAATAATCGAAAATAGATCAATAGTCCATAACAGTAGTGGGTTATCCATAGGAGTGGCAATGTCAGAAGTTGTTGACTTGAGCCTTTTATAGCTCAGCATATTAATATGTCTTTATTTTTTATACCTCATGTTTATACTTTTCTGCTGGATGGTAAACATGAAGACCAATATAACAAGAAAATGTGACTTTTGTATCTGACAAGGTCAGTGAAATCCCCCCAGGATTTACCCTGAAACCCTGTACCACAATTTGTAGATCCTTTGTCAGTGTCAGCCATGTGGATGAGTCATGGCCATTGCTTGGCCAATTTGCTCTCTATGAAAGCCTGAGAGAATGTTTTCTCTCTAGTAGACTCTCCTTAGGTAGGTCTAAAATATTTTCAAGGTTCATGTGTGTAGTTGTATGTACCAGGTCTTCCTTCCACCTGTTTATTTTATTTTATTTTTTTATTTAGGACAGGGTATACAGGGAGTACAAGGTGTACAGAATATACAGAGTCTCACTGTAATGATCCTCCTGTTTACAGCCTCCCAAGTTCTAGGATTACAGGCATATGCCACCACACCCAGTGTCAATTGCCATCTCAGAGTGCCCCATAGGCAGAGCTGGCACTGTAGGCCCAGAACAGAACTCCTGGCCCCTGTGTCTACCTACACAGGCACTTTAATCTGCTGAGCTATTTGGCAGGCCCCTATCAGGAATATTTAAAGCAGATAAAATATATCCGTGTCTTTAAATGCCTTCACATGTGCTGAAATTTTCAAAATTCTTTTTCCTAGTATTTTAAAATATCCAATATAGTGTGTGTAGTGACTTACTATAGAATAACTCACCAGACCTTCTGGCTTTTTATAGTTGATAGCCATTGATCAAAGTTGCCCCACCCCAATTCTGCCCTTTTGTCCTCAGCCTACGAGAGCTGAGAGCACCTTCTACTTCCTTTTCTCCTCCTTGTCCTCCCTCTTCTCCTCCTCTGCCTTGTTCTCCTTCTCCTCTTCCTCTCCCACCTCTTCCTCCTTATCTTCCTCCTCCTTGTCCTCCTCCGTATTCGCCTAAGATTTACATCTATCTAAGATACCATGGTGCTTACATGTCTGGTTTATTTCTCCTAACATATTGATTCTAGTTCCACTTGCACAACCACAGGAGACCAGCCTCTTTTTCTTGGCTTAACACAGATTGCTATTGCATTAATTGCAGAGTACACACGTACATTTTCTTTGCTCTTCACCACCTTTGGCTATTGTAAGTAGAGACACAAAAAACAAGGTAGGGCTGGTGTCACTTTGTCATATTTAATTTGCCCTGTGTGAGTACACAGTGGCAGGATTAGTGCTACTGGAACACAGTGTAGATTCTATTTTTAAATTTTTAAGGAACTCATAGTGCTTTCTAGAATGGATGTACTATTTCTATATCCTCCAACAATAGCAAAGGTTGACCTTTTCTTCATATCCTTTCCGGTACTTGCTAGCTGCAGTGTTGACAAAAACCATCCTTACTGGCTTAAAATGAGGTCTCCATTTTAGTTTTCTCTGTATCTCTTGATGAAAACTGATGAAGAGTATTTCTTACGCATCTGTAGGCTGTTCCTGTGTCAGCATGTAAGGAATGTTTAATCGCCCTGATTTCCCATGTTATGCCAGGGGAAATGCTGTTTCATTTTGTTTTACATCACTATTGAATCTTTGGACTTTTTTATATATCCTTCTGCTTCTTTGATGATCCTTTTTGTTTACATCTCACCTTGGAGAAAACGACTTACTGGGAGTTATCAACAGCTTCAGCCCCAGTGTTGAAAAGTGTTAGGCCTTTCGACTTTTTCCTGAAAAGCTTAATTAACTCCTTTTCTGTTAGAATGCTAACTTGTTCCTCAATTACTACTTGTAAGCTACATTTCTTAGCATTTACTATATATCTTTTATTCTCTATCTTTTTTCTTTTTTTTTTTTTTTTTTTTTTTTTTTTTTTTTTTTTTTTTTTTTTTTTTTTTTTTTTTTTTTTTTTTTTTTTTTTGTGGAACGAGGGATTAAACTCAGGCTCTTGTGCTCTCCAGGGAAGTGCTTATTGCACTGAGCCATCTCCCTGGCCCTTTTTTCTCTATTACTTCTTTCAAATTGAAATAAATTCCCAGAAATCATAGAATGTCTGCATATATTTTAGTTACTAGTTATAAGCTAGCTGATTATTTTCTGAACCTTTCTTATTTTCCATACCACACAGCTAAATGCAAACTAGAGAATGGTTTCTCTATATTTTAATTTTCCCCTGAGAGATAAAAACGTGTTGGTTCTAAGTGTCTGGCAGCCCATAAGATGCAACACTTTCACCAAGCATTTCACTATTATGTAAGTTATCATGTTTCTTGTCTTTAATGTTATTATCGCTCTTAATGTCCATTCAGCCAAGAACATTTATTCTAGTTTTCTTTTTTTTTGCTATGACAGGATTCTAAATTTAGATATCAATTTTCTATTGAATCCAACTAGACCCCTTTAGTAAGAGACAACTCTGGCATTTTGGTGCCTTGGAAATAATTTGGTGTGTGTGACTGACAGGACTCACAGCTTCTATGGATCAACTCAGCTCAATGTCACCCCATCTAGGACTCCAGGGATTATAGAGATTTCATCTCCATTCTGTCACAGATCCTGAGGGGCATAATGTGAATGTAGAAAATTGCACACTGCCTGTTAAATCCTTTACGCTGAACCGACAAGTGTGACTTCTGCTCACACATTACCAGACAAAGCAAAATCCACTGCCACACTTAACTTTAAAGGATTTGGAAAGTGCCATCCTCCCAGATGCCTGGAAGGGTAACTAGAAATATTGCATGAACAATAGCAAAGACTACTGTGTCTTCATATCCTGAATACTTGGCTTCTGAGAAGAATTATATGAGGAAATAAGGGAACATCATTTTACTCTTATGGATGGTGATATTATAACCCAAATGCATAGAAATAAGCACACAATAGATATTGTAACTGAGCTGAAAATAACAGTGCTTTCTAAGTATTGGAAGTTAGAGAACTGGGTAACATTTGAACAGTATAGAATTCATTTCACCTATTCCAGCTGACAGAACTTCTAATATACCACTGCCTCTTATTGCTTTAGCAGGATTTATTCTGCTTTCACTTTTGGACGCTTTGTTTCTCTCTGTGTGTCTTTCAAGTGGTGAGTGATGACTGACCTTCTAAAATAGAGTATAAATTTATTAACAATGGATATTTTAAATAAGCATGGAAGGCAAATGGAAAAGAGTCTGTAGCACTGTGCTTTCAATAATGAGTCACATTCTTTATGAGAAGTATATATAAATTGATCTTGACAAGAAATTGATGAGCTCCCAAGAACAATCATAATGCAATAGCACCAAGGAATCATAAAGTTCAGAGTTTTTATTATTCAACAGAAACTTTCATTTTTATGGTAAATATCTCCTGATGAATTGTAAACACTGACTTAACAATTGTGTAAAGGTAAAACCTGTGGTTAAGTAACTTATTCCACATTAGAGCAGGAAAGAGGAAATGTCAAACATTTTTTTCTGAGAAGAAAAACAAATTCTCTTTAAACAGTGAAACACATTTTCAGGAAAATGGCCCTTTGTGCTCTAAAACTACAGAGAGTTCTACAGATGGTTGTGGTGTCTAAGGGAAGGAGAAAATGGAAAAGGGAGAGAAAAAAAACCCGAGAGATTATTATTGTTCTGAAATTTTGATTACTCATCTACCTTTCCCCTTAAACCATATATAAAATTACTTTAGAATATACACAAATAGTTCACAGAACTGGAATTATCAACAGTATTTTCTAAGAAGAACAAAGAATGAGATTAAGCATATTTGTACACAACAGCACAAAGTAGAGGATTCTAACAGTAAAGGCTGCATAAAAAGGAACCTACGGAGCAACGACTCACCAATGCACTGGTGCAGATTTGTAGACTATATTAATGCCCATCATTGGTGCGGCTAATTATCACAAATTTAGTGACTTGAAACAAGTGTGTTGATTGCCTTAGGGCATTTCATATCCTATAACAACAGAGATCTCGCTGGGTTAATATCGAGATGTTGCAGTGGAGGCTGGGATATGTTCTTTTCTCCAGGAGCTATGGGCTAATCTTTACTTGGTAATTCTGGTACTTGCAAAATACAGTTCTTGTAGTTGTAGGACTGAAATTCCTATATGCCCACTGAGGACTTCTTTCAAAATCTTCTGGAAGACATTCATATCCCCTGGCTCATATTTAAAGCTAGTATCAGTAGCTGAAGTCTCTCTTACACTTAAAAGCTGAGCTCATGGGGCTGGCAAGATAGTTCAGTGGTCTAAAGTGCCTGCTTAGGCAAGCTTAGGCAAAGCCCGCAGGGCCTGTGGTTCAATCCTCCGCACCACATGCCCATGCCAGTCCCGCCCCCAGAGTGGGCTGAGCCACCTCCCTCCAAACAAAACAAACAGACAAACGAACAAAACCCCTCAGCTCCTATTTCAGTCCCAATCTCTGATTTATTTTTCTGCTTTTCTCTGCCACTTTTAAGGGCTCATTTGGTTACTTGTGTCCTACGTAAGTGTTCCACAACAACAGGACAATCTATGAATTTCAAGGTCCTTACCTTTTACTCTGCTCCCCAAAATACTTTTAAGGACAATACACTGACAGGCTGTCTAAGGTGCACATGCACGGTGACGTACTCACAGGCTCTGCCAATACTAAGAACATATTACCACATGGACACATTACCCTGCCTGCCAGAAAGAGCTCTGTGCTGGTATCCGCGTGCATGTTCTCTGAGGTAAATTGGCACATTCTTGCACTCACGTTTAATGTTAGACACACGCATACCATGTAACTGCTCATGGATTTGGATAGTTTTCATCAGGGTTTATCCTTTTCAGCACGGAGGGAGTGGCTGCCTTCTCTCCTTGCTACAGAAGTATGGAAAATTGATCACAGAAGTGTATGAAAGCACTCCCAGCAGAGCCCCAATAAACGAGTGTGGAGAGGAGAGTGTTTCCAAGAGGCTGCTCCATTAGTTTGGATATATGAAAGCACTTGGTGGGTTCAGATTTATGAAAATAAGATGATTGTATTTAATCGCACCACTATATACTGATTCTGAGAATGTCACCACAACTGCAGAGAAAGCCTCACCAGTACGCATACAAATATAGATGCGTGATTATGCTTGACTGGAGTGCAGTTAATTAGTCCGAGAAGAGGCAAATCATGGCACATCTGAAAGGTGTCTTTATTTTGATAAGGAGTTTATGGAGGAATGACAATCTGAAACGATCTGTGTGTTCTTGGATGTTGAAGCAACCTCAAAAGCAGGATACTTGCTTCTCTGACAGTGATTTCTGATAACACAGGGAAATTTTTCTCTAATAATCTGAGCGGTCTAAAAATTAATGGGATTTCATTATGAGAACATAACTATCCCATTACTTCAGGACATTGGCAATGGCAGATAAGCCTTAGTGGTGATATTTTTGAGTAGTTTAAGCCATTGCAGATATAGATTCTCATTCATGTAGAATATAAATGTTGCATTTTTAGCAGTGATTTTGCTTTCCTAATCAAAGTTTCTCAAAATTATTGATCTCACCATAGTCTTTGCAGTTATAACTTAGAAGAGGTAAACACTGAAGCACAAGTTGTTTTACTTAAACTGTCATTAGTTTCAGCTTAAGTTTATGATAGTACATTTATAGATTCCTTTTTACTGACTGTTTATATTCACTCCTTCATCTGCCAGTTACTTCTCAGGACTCATTTGTTTACATGTGTCTTCTGTGGAGTGCCATTCACAGTTCTGTGTTTGACTTGTACAGACTCAGACCCTGCTGATCCTAAGGTGGAGGTAGAAGGCGAATGTAGAAGCAGTTGGCAGAAGGAGATGTACAGCTTTCGTTCAGACAAGGAATGCACCCCAGAGGTGTGTGTGTGTGTGTGTGTGTGTGTGTGTGTGTGTGTGTGTGTTGAAGAATTGATCTCCAGAGAGAGAAGCTGCTGTGAGATGGCAAAAGCTTAAGGCCATGCGGCCTGGCCGTAGGCAGCAGATGAAAGGCTCTGTCCTTGAAGGTTATGTCTGGTCCCCCTGAAGCCCCATTGCCTTCATCATCTTTGCTCACAGGCTGCTGCGAGGCGAGTAGCTGTGCTGTACCTCGTGATTCTCAATTTAGCATTCTGCCTCACCACAGGTTCAGACATGCATGATGAAGTCAAGACATGAATGGCTGAAGCCATGGGACCAAATAGATCTTTCCTCCTTCATGTTGATTCTCTGTAGGCTTCAGTCACACTGATGAAAAGCTAATCCAGAAAATCAGGACCAAGAAGTGGAAACACTGCTGTGATGAAACCTGATGATGTGACTGGGCAACAGTTCAGGGTTGGCGAGTGGGAGGGACTTGGGTACATTCGTAAATGCCAGCAAGGAATAATCTAGAAGGCTCTGAGTAGAGCTTTGCGTGGGATTCTGGATTCAACTCAGAAGAACAGAAGGGAGGCCGAAATGCTTACAGGAAGGAATTTGCTCATGAGTTTTTAGGTGTAGATGAAGACTCCATTGGACATTGTAATAGAAGACATTGATGTTGCATTTTGGCAAAGAACTTGTTTGTATTTGGCCCATGTCCTGAGACATGGGGGGAGGTTAAGTTCACATATTGCAAGCTAGTTAACATGGTAGAGCAAATTTCAAGACAGCACAGAATTTAGGCCAAGACATCGGGACTGCTGCTTGCCTTTATCGAGAGTTACATTGAATAATAAGTGAAATATGCGGGTAATATATTTACCCCAGAAAAAAAGGGAATATAGTGGCTGAAGGAATACTGACATTGACAAGAAGGCAACTACTTCTCAAAGTGATAAGAGGTGATCTCAAAACTGGGACAGAAGTGGCCCATCCCTGGCCTATGGGTATAGGAGCACCAATTATTTTGAAAGAATGTGTTTTGAGAAGAATGTTGTGTTATATCCTTCTCATAAAGGGATGCCTAAGAAATTGGTGTCCCAGAATGCACTCCACCACATTGAACTGTCCAATATGCTGTGGTTTTGATGAAAGTGAGACAGGTCACTGTTTCTGAAGACAAGGACTTTGACATTTTCTACCTGGTGCTGGCTTTGTGGGCAAGCTCTATGTAAGAATTATGTGGTCATGGAGGCTTCCAATGAGAATTCAAAGGAAGACATCCTGGGACAATTCAGGTCATACGTGACCAGGTCAGAGTTCTTCCATGTGGCACCTCCTGGTAGCATAATGTGTGAAAGGGTGAGGGTGAAGCTGGAGTTATAATGAGAACCAGCAGTGGAACCATTTGCCAAGGGGGGCCATGGACATGAAGACAAGCCAATGAAAAGAATGGCAATGTGGCCAGCAGCCTGTGAGAGGACAGAGCAAGCTTGCACAAGACTGTCAGTGCTCACATCACATCACTGTGTACCGCTGTGCACCTTGCATGTCAGACAGAAAGCTACAGGGTCTAATGTTGCTGCTGAAGAGCTTCTGTCTTGATTTATTTCATAGCTCCTTTCTATGTCCCCTTCCTTACTTCTAGAATATGTAACAGTGGAAGACTTTGAATTTTACATGGGCTCATAGTTAAAAGTTCACCTTTAGTTTCAGGATCAGCTTCCATCTGTGACTTTTGAGCAATGTGGGTACATATGAGTACATAGTGATTCTTGAAGACAGCTGAATATATTTAGCCTTTGAGGTCTATGGGCAGGAAGCTGTAGCTTGGATCTGGAATGTCTACAGGAAGTTCAGCTGTTCAAAGCTCTATCCTCACTGTTAGAGCTATTTGGAAGTAGTGGAAACTGATGGCGGTGGAGCATACTTGGAAGATGCAAGTCATTGCAGTCCTCACATTGAAAATTAGACTTCTTCCCTTTCTCCCTCTTTTTTTTCTCTCTCTCATTCTCTTCACTTTCTAGCTGTCATACAGTGAGCATCTTTTCTCTGCCTCGTGCTTCTTGCCATGCCTGTTAGTTTCACCAAAGTCCTAGAAACACACAGAGGTAACTGTCTGGGTAATCATGGATCTGCATTTTTGAGTAGAGGTAAATCTTCCCTCCTTTAGGTTTGTCTCAGGCATGTTGTTCCCACCATGAAAGTTGACTGAGATGCTAATCTAAGGAATATGCAAATAGAATCAAGGATCACAAGTGCTACTAGGCAGGATGCTGTATTAGAAAGAAAGGCATGAAGATCCAATTAAAGACGGTAATTAGAAGGTAAATCCAGGGGTGTCAAACTTTTTTATTTATTATTATTATTATTGTTATTGTTATTGTTATTATTACTAATGTATTTAGTACAGGGTATACAGGGTCTTGCTACACAGATCAGACTCAGTGATCCTCCTGTTTTCAGCCCTCCCAAATGCTGGGATTACAGGCCTGCCAGTGTCAATTGCTGACTCTGCATGCCCTGAAAGCAAGGCTGGCGTCTGCAGGACACACTGGGGATCAAACCCTGGTCTGAGTCTGCCTAAGCAGCTGCTTTAATCTGCGGAGCTATTCGGCTGGCCCCAGAAGTGTAGACCTTTAAGCTGAAAATAAAGAGCAATCCAATTGGCATAATTGCAATTATTAATCTTTCCCATCATCTAATATGTAAAAAATGTAGAGAAACACAATGAAGGCTGAGATAACGTACATTCACAAGTTTAAAGGACAGAGGGGAGTAAGGCTTGGGACAAGCTCTATAAGGCTCCCGAACTTGGTATAACTGGAATCTATAATTTTTAATATTTAGGTCCCTTCCAATTCTATGCTTCCATGACAGAATCTAATTAATGCACTTTTAACAATACAAATACACATTCTGGGCTCTTCCTTCTCTTTAAGCTAATAATGAACTTCAAGATTATTCAGCTTTAATAAAAAAGTTACAATGTTGTGAATAAGAAACATCATGAAGCAGATGGAGCTGGCAATTTTGTTTTGGACATGATTTGTAGAGAACTCAATAACGGTAAAAGAATCAATTTTGAAGAGGTGCTGCTATAATTTTTGATAACACTAATGTATTAGGCCCACAGATCTAGTCCAAGTGGTTTAGGAAATCAGGACTAATAGCAGAAGCAGTTCTTTGCCTTGTACAAATCCTTGAGTTTTGTGATGAATGATGTAAGAAGGAAAATATGGACAGAGTGAGAGCAGTGTGATATTCACAGCTGGTTCTGTCACAGGCGACACTGGAGAAAGCCACATTATGTCTCTCAGAGTTACCTCCGCATACACAAAGTTTTACTGACTTAGAAAATCCATTGAAGTTAATTACTTCTTTATATTTAAAAGCATCCTGAGAACTGCAGGTGTGAATGTGAGTAAAGTTCCTGTAGAGATTGGTCCTTGGAGAGCATCCTATCCTCAGAGAGAACAGCATCATGGGGCAGAGTGCACCTAGGGGCTGCCTGGTGAAGGGTTGGCAAGCTGATGTGGATGTGTTTGAAAGTATCCTTGTTATAAATTCCTCAGCAAATACAATAGAAGAACAGATTCAATAATAGATTGCATAAGTGATGAATATATTAAAAAATTAAAGGACTTCACTGGTTTGTTTGATGTTTTCTGAGATCTTTCAATAAATCTATGTTAAGTTAATGTTTTATCTGTAGTTTTCAGGCACTAAATTCATTATTTATTTATTTATTTATTTATTTATTTATTTATTTATATTTTGTGGTACTGGGGATTGAACTCAGGACACTGAGCTTGCCAGGCAAGTGCTTATTATTCTACTGAGCTACCTCTTCGGCTTCCAAAATTCACTTTTTAAAACTATAGTGGATGCACAGATATGAATTACTTTATGGTTTAGAATGCTATGTTATGTTTTTCATTAAAACATCCTCATAACAAAAATTCACAATAACTTATGTTTCCTTAAGGACCTAGAACTCTGTGTTCTAGGTCTCACTTCTTACACATACACTTAGAGACCTGTTCCTAAATGATAAAACTCTTCAAAGAGCTCCTAACATACCAGACATAGGAATTAACATGGTCATTATGTATTCAACATGTTGATATTGAGTTCTTTCTGTGAAACTAGTATTGCTCCAGGCATGTAAAATTTAAAATCAGCCTGCAATCTTGCTGTCATGATGAACAGAATTTCAATATACAAAGAATTTGAATCTAAATTGCTGTTGTTATTGCAGTGTTTCTGAAGAATGCAATGTATCTATTTAGTGAGTGACTTCAAGATAAGAGCTTTGCTCGAGTTATTAGATCCCAATGAATTTTACAATGTGAAGCATCGTCATTTGTCATATAGAAATTTATAAAAGGTGGACCCTTGAACTGTGTAATGCTATAGTTTTCACTTATCTTCCTAAATACCTTAAAATTCTGTAATTTATCCTTTTTACTATGATGGAAAAAAAAATCAATGCTGACAACTTTATTTTTTTCCAGCACTGGGGTTTGAACTCTGGACCTGATGCTTGCCAGGCAGGCACTTGCACCACTGGACTATCTCCTGGGGCCTAGGCCAACTTTAAGGCATGCAGCTATATGGCGGAACTAGGTTGAAGATTGGTATAAAGTGATGTTACAGCCTAACTTGTTTTATTACTCATATTTCTTTAGTTATTTATTCGGTATAGTGTCTCACTACACAGCTTGGAACTCATTGTGATCCTCCTGTCTCAGCCTCTCTAGGGCTAGGATTACAGGTGTGTGCCACCACGTCTGCATTTGGTGGCCTGCAAAGGCACCAGGGATTCTGGGCCACCACAGAATGTGGTACTATGGATCAAACCCAAGTCCTTGCGCTTGCCAGACAGGTGCTCAGATAGCCGAGTTATTCCCCAGTTCACTCCTATTATTACCTCATGAACTCTATATTAGCATATCATCCAATAGCACAGATTCACAATTGAAATAGCCCAATGTTATAAAAGCAACTTACATATTGAAGGCTATTTACATAATTTATTTTAGGAAAAAATGAGCTCCTTTCAAATATTGTAGCATCCGTTATGAGTACAAGGTACACAGAAGTCCAGCCAGCAGGGAAAGATGAAATTCTCAAATTGAGGTGCTATGGGACTTTTCTATTTTCTATTTTTTTTTTTTTGCTTTCTTTTCTTAGAGAACTATGCAAGACAATGTCTCAGGGATATTCTATTTCAGTCAAAAACACAAAGTTTCTCCCTTTTTATACTCACATTACAAAATTAAGAAAAATGAGTACAAGAATTTTGTCTCTACAAAACTGGAAAGCCCAGTGAAAATTGAATTTCCTATTGAATTTAAGACATGGGAAATATACTTTATGTAGCTAGTAAGATTTTATGCAAATGAATCTTGCTTTTAGTACATGTTAACAGCACTTAATGTTTCCATTCCTTGTGTGGAGTCGGTACGTTCACATAACATTTAGTAAATTGAAACAAACTTCAGTTATATTGTTTGATCAGTCTTGCAGGCCTATGTCTGCTGAACTGGCAACTGTTTTGAAGATGATATGAAACAAAATAATCACTGATATTTTTCTATCTTCTTGTTTTGAAATTCTGTATCTTTTTCATTGTTTTGTCTTTCTCTTTAAAATCTGAAAAATATTTAAATCATAAATAAAATATATGATGATCAAAAATGATACTTCTAGAAAAAATTCCTCCTTAACCATTGAAATATTATATACTACTAAAATATTGATGGAATCTTTTGGTGGTGGGAGAAGAGCATCAGTCTGAGACTCTTAGCATTGTTCGTTCTAGGACCTGGTTGTGCTCCTATATCAGAGCGTGTCCCAGTTACTGTTCTCTTGTTGCTGGGACAAGCATCAAAGACTCAAAATGAAAGAATGAAAGGTTTATTTAGCTCACAGTTAATGGATTTTTTCAGTCCATACTCAACTGGCTCCAGAGCAGATTGGCACATTTGGAGAGCCACAGTTCACAATGGCAGAAGGCAGCAAAACAGCAAGAGCAAAAGGGAGGAGTAATAGCAACAACTGGAAAAGAGAGGACGTGTGTCTCTCTGTCTCTCTGTCTCCCTGTCTCTCTTACATTACTTTCAGGCTATCCGTCCCAGGCTGGGTGTAGCACTCACAGGCACAATCCGAGCAGTACTAAGACCCATAAATACCAGCAGTACTCAGTCCCATAATTTCAGTAGACTGTGAGTTAATTGCAACTCTAGAAGTAAGTACACCCCATGACTTGCAGGAGTCTCTTGGGGGACAACTAGACACAAACAACAGAGCTATACTTTTCTCTTCTTGCTGTCCTTTCACATCTCTTCAGACCTTAGCCTACTTTTGCAAATATTCTAATTGATGCAAA
This sequence comes from Ctenomys sociabilis, assembly GCA_004027165.1. Taxonomy (NCBI): domain Eukaryota; kingdom Metazoa; phylum Chordata; class Mammalia; order Rodentia; family Ctenomyidae; genus Ctenomys; species Ctenomys sociabilis. The sequence goes on from PVKA01039312.1 coordinate 17,160, forward strand.
TAAGCAAGGAAAACTTCCACAGTCCTGGAAACCATGGAAAAATCTGCCAGTGGGTTACTAGACATATAATTCAATGAATATTCATTTTTATTTCCTTTCATTTGTGAAACAGATCAAGTAAATATTAGAAAGACTATAATGGATTGATTTTTCCTTCACAAAAATTTTTTTGGATTTGCTTCTATAATCCTATAAATTCGCCTACTGTAAATGCTCCTTGTTAAAAATGACACAGGGTCTGGGAGATGGCTCAGTAGAATAAGCGCTTCCCTGGCAAGTGCAAGGGTCTGACTTCAATCCCTGGTTCCACAAAAAAAAAAAAAAAGACACTTATAATTCCAATGATATAAAATTCACCTGTTTGCACCATTCCACTAAAAGTTTTTAAAATTTTCAGGCAATCTTTATTTCTTACTTTAAAATGTAAAATTTTAAGCAATATGTATTTGTTCTAAAATTTTACTTTATATGATTAAAATCCATACTAAGCCTTCTTCAAAGAAAATTTTGTTTTTCAAAAGTCAGTTTTAAATGATATTAAATCAACCTTTTAAAACTTTCCTCATTTGTGATGTTTAGAATGACAAGACCACAACTTCTTTAAAATATCTTTGACTTTTTTTCAACCTACATATTTTTCTGTTGGAATCTTTCCTGATCTCAGACTTCCTACTTTGGATTGGGTAAATGAAGTTAAATAATGTATATTCTTAATATACTTGCTGAATCAAATCATGTTTTTCTCCATCTCTTGCAAAACCTAGGGGAACCCACATTTCATAGAAACAACAAAGTAAATACGTATTAGTCAAGGGTGCACATGTCCTAGAATTATGTGTTATAATCCTACCCCAAGTGAAATTGTTCATATTGCATGAAGCTATACTAAAAATGCTTTATTTTATCCATAATATTGTATCACTAAAAAGTACCCTGATATTTTATTATAATTTGAAGACGGGAAGAATATATAAAATGCAGAAAACTCAATATGTTAAATTAAAGGATTTTCTCTGATCTGTTATCAAGGTAGCTAACTCAAACAGGAAGAGAATGTTTCCTAAAATCTGAAAAAAATGAGCTGTCATTTAAAAGTGAACAATATTTATAAATTTGGAGAAATAGCTGTTTTCAATGAGAGGGGCTTCATTAAAAATAGTATGATAATATAATTATGTCTGCAGAGTTTCTCAGTGTTCCCTAGTTCCATTTTTTGTCGTAACCAACTCTTATCTCCGAAGAAACACCCCAAAATGAACCCATGTGGTACTCTGTGAGTTTGTCAGGTACAAGTGGTCCATTTGCTGTAGAGTTCAAACCATGCCAAGCTTTTGAAAATTATTAGGTATTGATGAAGTTTTAGACAGTTTCTCAAAACACTGAAGATAGAAAATGTCACTAAATTCATAAATGCTTTACACTTTGAATGGATAGAGCTGAGTAAAATATCCTTTTATTTTGCTTAGCTGGGGGTTTCTGAATCCCTTTGTATGTGAGCTGCCCTGATAATTACTTTGGATTTATCACTCTGGCATTTAGTGACTCTTTCTCTGGAATCTCAATTGAGTTCATGTTGGGACAGACGGGCCAGTCCCTTTTGAGAATTCTCCTGACACTGCTTTTGGGACAGCTCCAGTCACAGATTCAGCTGAACCGAAAGCTCTGTCATACAAAATAGCTCCGAGCATTAAATAAAGTGCCTATGTGAAAGAGGCACAAAGAATGTCTAGCAGAGGCAGCAGGTCAAAAGATATGAATTCCTTGCCTGTGCCATAATGGTACAATATAACTGAGCAGGAAATGACTACACTCACTGAAGTAAGACATATAGCATGTATCCGTACATTCCAATGTAGGGAAAATGTGATGCTACACTCGATAATTCTGGGGCCACATGATCCTAAGTATACAAAGGCATTAGAAAACTGTCATTGTTTAAACTGCCTCTTTGTTTGGGGAGGGTTGTTTTTTTTAAATGGAATTTTACTTTTCATTTACAATTTTCATACGGCAAAGTCTACTCCATATAATCTTGAAAGATTTCTAGTGCTGAACTCAAAAACTGCCTACTGAAATTTACATACTGAGTCCAATTTGAAGTCCATGCTATGTTGGCTTCATGTATGAAACACATGTTAAAATATGAAAACATACATATAGTACAACAAAATTTATATACCTGTGGCAGTGCAGATAAAATATAATCAACTAAATAAGCAAGAAAGTGACATAATTATTTCCAACTCATATCCCCAAGTCTTCAGTAATGGACACTAGACATTCCGGGGTGTATGTGTGAAGGGTATGTTATACAAAGGAAGAGTGCTGAAGTGTTATTTTTTCCACGTACTTTCTTTCTCTTTCTTTTTTCTTTGATCTTTCTTTTTTCTTTCTT
>PVKA01039313.1:0-19561 GCA_004027165.1 Ctenomys sociabilis
TATCGACTGCGGCATGGGGCTGCTCTCTATGCAAGGAAGTTCCGGCTGTCCTGCTCGGAAATGAATGGCCGCTATTCCAGCAATGAATTCATTGTGGAGGTACTCGGAGAGCTCCCACCTCCATAGCTCCCTCCTCCATGGCAAGGAGTCAGGGTGGAGTGGACTCAAAGCCATGGCTTGTGGGCAGGGATATTGCAGCCTGCAGGACTCCTGGCCCGTCCCTGGGTAGAGGGGATATGGGGTGGCAGTTAGGAGGTAGAGCTGGACTCTGGAGGCGAGAGGCATGTGTGCCATGGACACTTTCCTCTGCGCAGGTCAACGTATTGCACAGCATGAACCGTGTGGCCCACCCCAGTCATGTACTCAACTCTCAGCAGTTCCTGCACCGTGGCCACCAGCCTCCTCCTGAGATGGCTGGGCACAGCCTGGCCAGCTCCCACCGGAACTCCAGTACGTAAACTGAAGCAGGGTGGGTGGGGAGGGGTGGACACAAGCACCCTCCCCCTTTGCCCTTGGGATGGCAGGTGCAGGGTGGAGCAGTGTATTCTGTTCCTTGTGGTCCTTGCTTGGTGGGCAGCTTCAGAATTATCCCTTGAGCCGTCATTAACCCTGTAACTGTAGAGTACTTATGCCTGGAATTATAGTCATTGTGGTGTGTGGGTGTCTTTGCTATACCCACAGCCCCTGTCATATAAAATTAGCTCTATACCTCGAGATCCTCTGTAATGAAGCTATCAGACATTTACTAAACACCCACAGGGTACTAGCACTGTTTTAAAATGCTATTTGAGGGAAGAATTATAGGACTGATACTGTCCTTTCTTCAAGGAGAGATTGCTATAATTACATGCTGTCTGCAGAGTCATTAGAATATTTTTCAAACAAAAAAATAAGCGAAGGTTTACCTTCAGGAGGGGTGCTGGCTTCAAAGCCGTCTTGTTCCCTGGCTATGGTCCTTTACCAGCGGTACGTATTTTCCCCTAATATAAGAGTTTCTTAATTGTAGAAATATCAGAAAACACAAGTACGAAGAAGAGTGATGCTATTATTGAGGAGCTCACTCTGAATACGGTATATTCTATGCATCTTTTCTCCTTATGGAGTAATTTTTTGTCAGCTATTACTTCTATTTAACATTCTAAAGCAAGTCTTATTGCTTCTCAGCCTTTTGGCCAGGATCAAGTGTAGTACAAAGCAAGTCTTCCCGTATGTTACTAAACCTTGAAAGATGGCTGACGGTGCTGAAGGTGAATTTTGGGACCCCTTTTTAGAGCTGTTTTCAAAGCCAACTTCTACGGTGAATTTATTTCTGTCACCCGTGGCACATGCTTTGCCTTTGGCCCAGTTTGGAATTATCCACTGTAAACCTCTGCCAGAGTTGCCTCTGGCAGGCATTTTAATTTTGTAAATGTTGAACCCATTCTCTGACTCGTCATTTTTGAAGATGCCCGCAGGCTGTGCGATGGGCTCTGAGGGCGATTCCCCGAGGGGAATCTTCTGAGTGCTTCTGAGGGGAAGTTCTCGGTCACGGAACACTGCCAGGAACGTGGTGCTCATTTCCACCAATAACGAGGCTGTCAAACACCTCCATCCTGTGCCCGTCACAGTGTCTACACATGCGCACGAGGGGCTCATCAACCCCTACAAACAACAGCTGAAATTGGTCTTATAGTCATTCCATTTAGAGGCAAGAAATGGAGGCTCTGAGAAATCCATACCTTATGCAGGATCACACAGCTAGGAAGGAGGTGGATCCAGGATTGGAATCCAGATGGTGGGATCCCAAAACCCTGTACCCTAAATGGCCCTCAACCCTGGCATACCGAAAGCCTGGTGTAGTGGTGCACATGTATAATCTCAGCACTGTTGGAAGTTGAGACAGGAGGATTACAAGTTTGAGTCCAGCCTGGGCAATTTAGCCTTAACCTGGCTCAAAATATAAAATAAAAAATGGGCTACTGATGCAGCTTAGTAAGAAGGCCCTGAGTTTAATCTCCACTGCTGCTCCCCCCAAAAGCATAACTAAGTTGTAAAGAAAGGTTCAAAGACCTGTCACATAATATTTAGTCAATAGGGATGCTGTAGTGAACTAAATCTTCACTTCCTCTGAACCTTTGGGCTTTCTCCCTCCCTCTCTTTTCTCCCACCCTTGTTCTGAGCTGCAGTCCAGGTCCCCCAAGCTTCCCTCTAGGTTTCAGTTGAGAGCTCCAGTCTGTCTTTGTTTCTTCCTTTCCCTTGGCCTGAGCAGGCCCAAGGGGCAGAGCTTGGCTGCAGGCCTGAAAAGGACACTGCCCTGGCTCCTTAGGTGATCCATGTCAACAAACCTGACCCAGAGTCCTTTTCTGATTCCCCGAGTCTTTCCTCCCTTCCATGTTCCAGCCCAAGGGTGATGTTGCAGAATGATGGTTTTGAAATAGCAAATTAATCATGCAGAAGCAGCAGTATAACCTCCTCCATTGGGATGGAGGCCCATTTCTTTGTGGTTCCTGTGTGGTCTGGACAAAGATCAGTGGGAGGTGGGATGGTCAGGGTGGTGGCCTATGTAGAGTTTGAGCTTGGACCTTGGAGAGAAACTCTGCATGCATGAAGTGCATGGAAGAAAATGAGAATTCGAGAGTCTGGGAGAGTGGTTAAGGGAGAATTAGATTGTTGGAGAAGAGTGAGGAAAGATACATAGCTATCCCAAACTTTGATGCACCCCATAGTCACTCAGGAGCTTTAAAAACTCTTGGCGTTTAAGTGACACCCTGAAACAATGACGTCAGAATGTCTGGGGGCAACAGCCAGGTGTGGGTGCTTCTTAAGGATCACCACGTTATTCCAGTGCATAGCGGAGTCTGGACACCCTTTCCCTACTTTGTTTCCTACAAGAATCTGAAGCTTCCTGGAACAATTCACAAAAGAGATAGGATTAAGAGGAAAATGTATTAGGAGATAAGGAGGAAGACATAGAGAGGAACGAACATGTACTGGGAAAGAAGCCCTGGGAGATGGACTGAGCAGGACGGTGACTCCCCTGAGGCTCTTTCTTCATAGGGAAGGAACCATATGGGGCTGTGGACAGGATTTCAACAGTGTCCTCGCAGTCTGCAGAGGTCATTCAAGGGCAGAACGCACTGATTGAACCTAATACAGCAAGAAAGGTTGATTGAACTTGATTTGTGTCTGTAGCTAATTTTAAAATCCATCTCCCTGGCCTCCTAGGTCATGGTCATCTTGAGCTAGTTAACCAGACTTGTCTGCCTATAGAATGCCTGCTTTTTGTCTTTCTTGTAGTCTTATTTCTGGTGATCAGCTTGGCATTTTCTTACCAGCCCAGGGCTCAGACGGACAGAGACATTGATGAAGGTGTGCCCTGGAAGCTTTGGCTTGATATCCTGGTGCCTAAGTGCAAGTTCACTTGCTGCGGTCCTACTCCGAAGGTGGCTTTGCCACGGGGGCCACCTGTGGGTCAGGTGGTCTTGCCCACTGACTTGGAGGCACTGGAGGAGCTGTTTCAGGCAGACAGGCAGAGAGGGGAGCTCTGACTTCTTGCCCCTCCTCCCAGATTCCCAGACAGTTGAGAAACATTTATCCCGCCTGGCCCATCTTCTCCTTGGAGCCGGTGCCTGGGAGCCTGCCCGCCACACTGTTCTAGCTGTGTCAGCTTGCCTGGCAAGTGGCCTCAAGTGGGCTATGGGTCAGGTCAGGACTAGGACCCACTTGGCCATGAGCCCACAGGGCGGCCTCTGGGAGCTGTGCACCTGGCAGTCCTGCCCAGGCAAGGCCTTCTGCACATACTTGCTTGGCACTGGAGTGCATGACAGCAAGAGTGACTGGTGGCTGGTGAGGAGGTCGCTTGCAGCAGGGTGTGGAGGGCTCTTGGGCCGTATGCTTCTTTGTGCTCTGCTCTGTCTCCACACGGAAGTCTCAAGATGTAGGTAAATCTGGGACTGGGCTGGAATGGAACGTGTATGTCTAGGGGCCTGCCTGTGTCACATACATACAGACTAGTCCCTCAGTAAGGGACTGACTGCCCTGGATCAAGCTGTCTCCCAGGGTGTGGACTCATGTGGCCTGTCATGACTCAGCTGCCTGCCAAGGCCCTGGGCCTATGGGTGCATCTGTGGAGTCTCTACCTCCATTTGCTATCCTCGGGGTTGGAGACCACCCTGCTTTGCCTCCTCATGTTTCTCAGAGTGCTGTGTGAGTGTGTGCTGAGGGGGAGCAGGGCTGTGGTTGTGGCTGTCTCCTCCGTGGCCCTTGTGGCCCAGGCCTGCAGTGTTTACATTCTGCTGCAGGGGCTGGCTTGGTCTTCTCAGCTGGCAGGGAGCTGGGTGGCCCTGCACCTGTGGCTCTTCCATAGCTTTCTGGAGATGCTGAGACGCATTCCGTTAATTTTGCTCTTTGACCAGGTGGCTCGGTGGATGGTGAGGGCAGGTGTGCAGGCCAGTAGGCGCTTGCTTCAGGTGTGGGGTGTGGTGACCTTTGTCCAGCTGTGTGCCCGCATGTTCTTCCTGGGCCTATACCTATGCGTGCATGTCTGTCTCTCCACCATCAGCTCTCAGGTCAGAGTGAGGGTGAATGTGCCTTTCCGCCTCTCGCTGCCTGTCAGGATCCATGTTCCCCTGAACCTGGGCATCAGAGTGAGGCTGGCGGGAAGGAAGAGGGGAAGCGCTGAGAGGGAGGCAGGGACACTGCATGGGGAGGCTGGCGAGGAGCAGAAGCCCCAGACATGCAGAAGCCTGGAGCCCACAAGGAGGAGGGAAGTGTCATCAAGCAGGAGCGAGGCCAGTTCAGGTGGGTAAATGAAGGAGCTTCTCCTTGTTCCTTGGTCCTGGATGTTGGGGCCGGTAGCTCCTCCAGGAGGGCGTTGGAGTCTGCTCTTGCCTCAAGCAAGCCTGTGTGGCTGCCCCTCTTCTTCCCCTTTCTCTGGGCATTTCTTTCTAGGTTATATGGTCTCTGGAGAAGGCCCAGGCGGTTCCCGTCCTTGGCCTCTGTCTGCTAACCTGGCAGAGCTGGCCAGGAGCGTCCCCTCTCCTGGGCCTTGCCGCCATGTGCTCTTGTTCCAGCTGCAGCTGTCGTGCTCCCTGCTTTTCCCGGGGGGCCTGTTCTCTTCCTGCGTCTCAGGCTGTTGGCCTGTCCAGGACCATTGCAGATGATGGTCCTGTCTCACTCGTGCAGCCTCTTGCCCCATCTGGACCATGTTCTCCTCCTGCTCTCCCCACAGTGGTCCCCAGTGCAGCGACTCTCATCATTGTGGTGTGTGTGGGCTTCCTGGTGCTCATGGTCATTCTGGGCCTTGTGCGCATCCATTCCCTTCACCGCAGAGTCTCAGGGGCTGGCGGGCCCCCGGGGACCTCCAGTGACCCCAAAGACCCAGACCTCTTCTGGGACGACTCTGCCCTTACCATTATCGTAAACCCAATGGAGGTAAGTGCCTTTGGGGAAAGGTGGGCCTTCAGCTAAGACCTTTAGGAAGGCCTGGCCTTGCATGAGAGCTCTGGCAGATCCCTGGAGGGAGGAAGCCATGGCCCCTCAAGGAGAGGCTCTGGGATGTGGCAGGCCTCTGATGTTCTTCCTGTGTCCCTGCCCCCTACAGTCTTACCAGAATCGGCAGGCCTGTGTGGCGGGGGTTGCTGCGGGCCAGCAGGAGGACGAGGACAGCAGTGACTCAGAGGCAGCTGACTCCCCGAGCAGCGACGAGAGACGCATCATTGAGAGCCCACCACACCGCTACTAAGTCTGGGCTTCTGCCAGGGAACAAGGGAGAATTTTGCCCTGGTGAGACAGAGACAGCCAGGAAAGAAACAGAAAAAGGACATTCTGAGGGAAGAGAGCCCGAGAGGGACAAGCTCATCAGAACAAGCCTCCGTCAATCTCCAGACCCCCATGGCCCTCCTGGTGCCACCTGGCCCTTCCTCCTCCATCGCCTCTGCTTTGGGCCTTGCCTTCCCTGGCTGCTCCTGTGGCACTGGGGTGGCTGAAGGATCCCAGTAGCCCTTTCTGTCCCCATGGCAGAGGTCCTCTTTACTCCTTGGTGTCTGTCTCCCCATCACCAGCCTCACCCTGTACTGGGCAGAGGCATTGATAGCCATGGCTGGGCAGGGGGGATCAAGTGACTCCTCTACCTGTCCTCCTCCGCTGTGCTGTCCAGGGAGCCATTCTTCTCCCTGGCACTTGCAGTGAGGCCTGGCCTGCTATTCTGATTTCACCTCTACTTCCATTTCACTTTGGGATCCCTGCTCCTCAACTTCCTCAAGTTCCCTTCCTTTGTTGTCCTCTTTCCCCTCCACCCTTGGAGTCCTGGGGTTCTGCAGCCCTCACCCTTCCTCCATAACTAGCTTGTGGCGGGGTTGTGGGGCTGGTGGGGGAAGCAGGAGCCCTGGGTGTATTATATATAATGTATATTTTTTCAATGTTGTCGTGAGTGCAACCCCTGTTTCCCTGTGTGCAGCTCACAGCCTTGTGTGTGTGTGTGAGGCATTGTCATATCCTGGGTTGGGGGTAGGGGATGGGTGTGGCGAGTGAGGGGGACACACCCTAGGGTTTTCAAATAAAACAAAACAAAAAACAAAAAAATCAAAAAACCAAAATGCTCCAGAACTGCCTCCTAGCTGCCTGATCCTGTGGGTGTGCTCTCTAGTCTGTTGGTCGCAGAGTTGCTCAGGTGTGTGAGCTGGGCTGAGGGGAGGGGGCAGGAATAGGTGTCTTATGTGCTCTGCCCAGGTAAATCCTCAGGGTCCCAACCTACTGGGAAAGGAAGATGGCTGTTACTTCCCTCAGCACCCCTAGAAAACAGACAGATCAAGGAGTCCCATAGACACCTGAGCAAACCCACCAGAGACTTTTGGGGGACACTTGACCCTTCTGCATCTTCTAGAACATGTTGCAAGGTGGCTTTTAGCCCAGGAGTATGGGACAGAAGGCGGCTGTTCCCTATTTGGAACAAAGAGTCTGGATCTTCCCTGGCATGGCCTCTGGCTCCCCTGACGTGGCTGCTGAGTGGCCCCAGCCTGGCCTCCAGTTTTCTGGCCCAGGACTTACATAAGCCCCAGGTGATTTGAGAGAACCAGATGAATCATTTCAGAAGTGTAAACTATGGTGGGCGTGTCCCTCCATGGTAGCCCTCCCCAGGAAGCACTGGGGAGCCAAGGCTTGGTTCCTTTCTGTGGAATGAAGGAGTTAAGAGCATTAGTGAGGGTCCTCCAAATTCTCTGTGACACAGTTGCCGGGTGGTGGCAAAGTGCTCTGCTCTATCGCTCTATCTGATGTCACTCAACACCTCCCCACCTCCACCAGGTGGCCTCATGCTATCCGGGGCTTCTTTCCTGACCTGCTTTATCTCCACCTGGGCGTCCTTTGCCTAGACTCAACAACCTTTGTTCTGATTCCACTGTCCTGTCCCTCTCCCCTTCACCTAGTTACCTAAGCCCTAAGCATCAGTCTAGATTCTCCCTCTCCCGCTCCATGTCCGAATGGTGTCTTTGCTACCCTTTGAAATCTCAGATATGAGTTTGTCTCTTGTGCTGCCATTGCTGCTGCCTCTTTCACTCTTATTAATCTCTCCCTTTTCACCTGGTCTATTTTAAGAAGCTCTTCCCTCTCCACTTTGGACTCTTCACTCCAACCTGTCCCTAAGTCTGGTCTCAGGTGCTATCTCCTCTTTGGGAAACTCCCTATCACCTGCTGTTCCTGTGCCTTGGCCCCTTACCCAGGTGGGTCTGATACTCCCTCTCTCCTACTTCTTTGCCATACCAGTAACATGAACTCTGTACTTCCTGAAGTCACCGGACTCTTTCTTTGCTCTGTGGCTTTGCATGTTTTGTTCCTCCTGCTGAGCATGTTCTGTCCCCTGTCTTCTGTGCCCCTTGGTCACACCTCTGCGAGAGTGTTTCCCACAGGCAGTGGCACAGGTCTGTCTGGATTCTCTCATCAGGCCTGGCACACAGTAGGGGTACAGGAAAGAGTGAGGCAGTGTGTGGTTCTCAGAGAAGATTTATTATTTGGAAGACAGAGCTGTATTGGTGGGCCACTGGCCTGGGAAGTCAGGGGACAGAAGGTGGCCGATCACATGTCTCACAGCAGCTTCTTCCATCATGGTCCGCCTAGATGCCAGGCTGTTTTGTCACTGTGTGACAGCACCACATACATCCTGGAGTCTCTGAAGGTCACAGTCTTGAGACCACATGGAGCTTTAGCTCTCAAAGGAGTCTGAGAGCTTTTCATTCGTGCTCCTGAATTCTTATGCATTCAGCCTTTCTTCCTTTGTTCCGTTTCCCTTACCCGAATTCTCTTTGTCCACACTCACTGCTGTCTGCAAGACCACAGCTTCCCATGCAGAAGAGTAGAAGCCATTGTTTCTGTTCACCTTTGGAGCCTCCTACCTTATGCTTGAAACTTGGAACCCAGGGTTCTTTATTTACCTCTAGTTCGAGTATTAGAGGCAGGGAGTGGCTTGGGATAGGGCGAGTTGGTTGTGAATCCCGTCCCCCTCTGATGTGCACACACCTTGCCTGCCGCATGGCAGCCTCGTATTTGTAGCATCAACCAGTCTGCGCCATGTTGGATCATCTGTCGCCGGCCAAGTGTGGGCCCAACCACTGGACTGCAAGTGCAGCTTCCAAGAACCACTGACTGCTGATAATCTCTTAGAGCTATAGCCTTCTCTGTTTCTTTTCTTCATCCTTGGGCTCTGATGCCTCAGGACCTAGCCCCAAATTTCCATTATCTCCCTCTGTGACAGCTGAGCAGGCAGAGATGCCACTACGGGTGGGCAGGGGTTGTGAGCCCAGAGGCCTGGGAAAGATGCCAAATTTCACTTTCCCTAAACTTATGTTCTCAATTGCCAGCTACCCCCTCCTCTCTCAGTCTCTGTCTTTGTCTCTGTTACACACACACACACACACACACACACACACACACACACACACACACAGAGTGCAGGAATCCCCCATACCACTTGGCATCAGACGAGATGCCAAGTCTGCTGATGGAAGGAAAGGACAACAGGCAGGAGTCCAAATGGATTTTATTTTGTTCACCAAAATCTCCTCAAAAGATATTTCCTGATGGCCTCATAGAAGCTGGCAAAGCTTCAGGATCTCAGGCTTTGGCAGAGTTTCCAGTTCACCTATTCCCAATTTAATTAGAAATAGCAAACATATTTCCCTTGGTTTCGCTCAAGCTTTTCCTCCCCCAGCAGGAGGCTGTTTTCCTCTTAAGTCCACGTTGCAGTGAAAATTAATTAGCTGCTTAAAAGGTGCATGATAAAGAGCTCTGTGCTTGGGGCAGGGCAGAGCCTCGGCAGCAGACATTCGAACTGCCATTTGATACCAAACCAGATAGTCTCCTCCGGGCGTTTGGGGCAGGTGGACACAAACACAGTGTTGCTGTGCCCTTGGCGAGAATCTGGAACCTGCCCTGCAGCTGGTGTGCTCTTCAGCAATGCTTTTGAATTCTCCACTCCCCAGTCCCACCTTGGGGGCTTTCTTAGGGTAGGTCAAGGAAAAAAGTCACTCCCTGTAACTTCCATAAAGGGAGGGTGGGTTGTGCCCAGGAGGGTCCTGTGAGTGCTAAGAGCATCTGTTTCCTGACCCCTAGTTTCCAGGGAATGCTTCCTTACCCAGCATCCTACAGGCAGTCGCTGAGCTCCCTCAGGCTGCCTCCAGGGAGGGAGGTGGGGAGGAGGAGGTAGGGAGATGGGTGCAGAGAGAGAGGTGGGTGAGCCCCTGGCTCCGGGTGTCTGACAGACAGAGGGGAGGGCTGGCCACATCTTCCTCCACAGAGATGCAGGAGTCCCTGCCTCTCCTGTGGCACCCATGCTGCAGAGTGCTTAAAATACCTTCGCCCTACAGGAAAAGGACAGACCAGGGTCTAAATTTAGCTGCGTTTGGGGGAGGAGGGGGAATGGAGATTCTGGGATGTTGGTGGAGTTGCCTTTGTTAGAAAAGGAGTAGGAACTGTGTATCTGCTGGCAGATTCTAGTCCGCTGGATATAGAGGAGCCCTGTCGTAATTATTCAGTTGCAAAGATCTGGCCCCAATTTCTGCAGCACTCCTCCCTCCCCCATCTCAAAAACACTTACAGGTTGAGGCTGCATGGATCCTCTGCCCGGGGTCACAGTGGGGCTGGTTCTGGAGGCTGGGGCTGTTAACAACGCAACAACGCGCGCAAAGCCCACCTGGAGAAGCATTCCGATTTGCACTAGGCTATGAAAGAACAGCCTTCCCTCCACTGCACCATGGAGGTGGAATACGTCCATAGGGCATGACCAGTGGAGCCAGGGTCACACAGCTTCCCCAGGTCAGTCGTGATATTGCACCTTCAGGGTTGGGCACTCTCAGCACAACTCCTGGGCCAGTGGCCCCTGGCCTTGGGCGTCTATGCTTAATAGTCCATCTTTGGGTCTGAGAAAACCCTGAGCAGAACAGAATCTTCTTCCCAGAGGAGGTAGTGGGAGGACGGGTTGAGAACAGGGACTTGGCCATTGGTGAGGCCAGTGTTCAAACCCCAGCGGCTTCCAACTTCTTTAGTTTTTTTTATTAATAAATGTTTGCAGTACATAGCATTTATTCCCCTTACAAGGAGTTGGTACATATCATTTTTTGTTGTTGTTTTTGAGACAGGGTCTCACTATGCAGTTTGGGCTGGCCTTGTTCTCACTTTGTAGCCCCCATGCTGGTCTCGAACTCACAGAGATCCTCCTGGCTTAGCCTCCCAAGTGCTTGGATTACATGTATGCACCACCACACCCGGTTCCAGGGCTGCACAGTAGACCCCCGCAACTGGGGTTCCTGGGCATCTGGGGCTGAGACCGCACGGCATGTGGGGCCAAGGGTTGAATTCAGGTCCTTATGCTTGCCAGGTAGGTGCTTATGCCTCTCAACAATCTCTCTGGCTTCTACATGTATATCTTAATTCTTTGTTTCTCCTCTTCCAGTGAGTGGCCTGTAAAAATGGTTTGCTACTTTCGACCCAATTCTTTGTTCATTCCTTTCCCCTTTCCTCTCATCTTTTTGATTCACTTCACATTTGGGAAAGCTCTATCACCCTGTTCCTATTATCCATCTTTTATTTTACTCTTTATTTATATTTTGGGTTTCTCATAGGAAAGAAACCATGTGATATTCAAGCTTGTGCATCTGATTTATTTCACTTAATGGTCTGATCTCAGTGCTCATCAACTTTCCTGCAGATGGCTCAAGTCATTATCCTGCTTCATAGAAGCAAATTACTCCACTGTTTTTAAACACCATAATTTCTTTCTTCATTCATTTGATGATGGACTTATAGGCTGCTTTCAAGATTTAGTTATCCTGAATTGTGCTGCTATAAATGTGGATGTGCATATATCACTGTAATGCAATATCTTTGACTCTTTTGGGACAATATCTAGAAGGAATAGCTGGGTTGAATAGAACTTCTATTTTTAGCTTTGTGCAGAATCTCTCATTGGTGATGATGGAGTTTCTAACACCATGAAATCTTGGGTAATTCTACTCCTGAGATGTAAGTGAGCATTGTTCAGGCCTAACTAAGCCACATCTAGTTCAGTCTCTTACTATCACTCAGAACCATATCATGGGACAGATAAGAATCACACATGGAGAGACCTGTATCTTAGATTGTGAGATCTGTCCACCGGCTCCTAGTTTACCTCCATCATCTCCAGCTGGCTTTGGGGTTGTCAGGTTATAATCACTTGGTTAATTGTACAATCTTTGACCAAGAAGTTGAATTTTGGAGACCCAGATTGTGGCTTTAGTTACTGAGTGTTGTATTTTTTTCCCACTAAAAGGATGAGAAGGAATAGGGGTCCCTTGCATGTCATTTTCTTGTTAAGATAGAGAGGTGATTGAACTTGCTGCAAAACTAAAGGCTAGGGCAGGGAGATAGCTCAGTAGAATAAGTGCTTGCCTGGCAAGTGCAAGGGCCTGAGTTCAATCCCCAGTTCTACCAAAAATATTCTTTTTTTTTTTTTTTTGTGGTACCAGGGATTGAACTCAGGCCCTTGCGCTTGCCAAGAAGCAAGCGCTTATTCCATTGAGCCATCTCCCTGGTCCCTTCCATCAAAAATAAAACAAAACAAAACAAAACAAAAAAATCCCAAAGGCTAAGCACACAAAGTCAGAGACGTGTGTGTAGAACATTCTAACCATCAGATTTTCTCAGGAGATCAAAGAAGAGCAAGTTAAAAACACAACACTGACAATGTAACAGAGGATTTGGTATTGTCTCAGTTACTCTTCTCTCATTGCTGGGACAAATACTGGACACTCAAAATGTGGAAGGGAGAGGGGAGAAGATGCTTAGGCCAGGAGCTTCCAGTCACCTCTGGTCCTGCCTGGATTCCTGGACCACCATGACTGAGTCTGCAGCAGGTGAGTCCTTGGCTCCCATGAGGATGCCCTCACAAACTTTGGCCAATATCATACACCCACAGAAGTCTCAGATGGCAGGAAGGATTCTGTGACTTGTGTTTCTTTGGATGGATAGGCTTTGAATTTTGCCATTGTTATTATTTGACCCCAGATTCTTGCTATGATGCCCAGATGGGTTTGACCTCAGAATATACTTCAGGCTGGCCCTGAACACTTATGCAGACTGTGCTGGTCTCAATTTCATGCTGATTGTTCTGATGCAGCCTCCCTGGTGCTGGGATTACAGATAGGGCTCACCCAAGTGTTGAGGGTCAGCTTCACCGTAAGTTGTCCCTCTCTTCCCTAGATATGCACATGACCCACTTTGGGGAAGCACAGCATGCAAAGCATGTGAAAATTGCTACTGTGCTTACCCTAAGGATAACATCGCTGACTTTACACTCTCAATCTAACTCTTTAATTTTGTGATAATTTTTATGTGCCCAAAGATCTCAGAACCACAGGTTTTTTTTTTAGCTTTGATAGGTTTCTGCTGGAGTCGGGAGTGAAAAACGCCGTGTTCCATGCCACAAACAGAGCTATCAGGTCAAATGTGAGTGAAATTCAACAATGGTGTGGAATCTGGGTTCCCAAAACCTCTTTCATTCTTAATTTTCAAAATAAGACATTTCATCCTACCTCTGTATTATCCCTAAAAAGCTGATGAGAAAAAAAAAGAAAGCTGATAAGCAGTTAGGATTAACAGGGTGGAAGTTCAGAATCAAGGTCTGATTTGTAAAACACTTTGCCTGTAAAGCACTTTCATTAAAGGGAGCCATGGTGGCACATACCTGTAATCCCAGCACTCGGGAGGCTGAGGCAGGAGGATTGTTGTGAGTTTGAGACCAGCCTGAGCTACAAAGTGAGCTTAAGGCCAGCCTGAACTGCACAGTGAGACCCTGTCTCAAAAAAGACAAAAACAAAACAAACAAACAAACATTAAAGGGAAACAGGATCAGAAGTCAATAAAACCTCTGAGGACCTATCCAGGGTCCTTGCACCTGGCCTTGCCGCCTGTTTTCTGGGAGGCTGAGCACACAGCCACCTCGTCCAGCCCTGGACCTAGCTAGGTCTTCACTCACTGGTCACGTTTTAATTTTAGAAAAATTTCAGCTATTACACGGCTGAAGCTGAGCTTAAACTTGTGATCATCCTGCCTCAGCATCCCAGTGGTGTAATTGCATGGTGCTTCAGCCTTCCAGGCTCCCCAGGATGAGCACCCAGGCCCCACACCCACTACTAGAACTGTCAATTGAGAGCTTGCTGAAGGATGAAGCCCTGGCCAAGGATGCTGTGGAAGAGTTGCCCAGAGAGCTCTTCCCATGAGTGTTCATGGAGACCTTCACCAGGGGCCCCACAGAGGTCTTGAAGGCCCTTTCCTGGCCCTTTCCCTCCCTACCCCTAGGAGCCCTGGTGGCTTTGAGCAAACCAGGGACAGTGGACACTCATGAAGATGCTATTAGAGTACAGAAAAGAATCTTAAAAGCTGTTCTGTCTGGGCTTGATGTGCTGTGAGCCAGAAGGTTTGCTCAAGGAGGTTGAAACTACAAGTGCTAGATATACAAGATAATCAGAGCTTCTGGAGAACCTGGATTGGAAACCAGTTAAAAGCCTGCTCCTCAGAAGCCATAAAGATGAGAAAAAAAGAGAAGACTAGGACAAGAGAAACAAACAAGAAGACCCTCAAGGTCATTTTAGATCTGTGGATCAGTCAGGATCTTGTGTGTCCATCGGCATCCTACCTCCTCAAGTGGGTGCGTGATAGGCAAGATCTGGTGCAGCTGAAATATAAGAGGCAGTATGTTACTGCCATGTGCAATCACTGTGTCACAGGGTACTTGGAAACGGCCAATTCTGAATCTGTCCTGGAGGTGGAAGTGAGTTACTGCTGGTCACTCTTTCACTTAGCTGTTTTGCCACTTATCTGAACCAGATGTGAAATCTTCACAGACTAACGCTCTTTGACATCTCTGAGCCTGCCTTCATTTCCCGAGTGAGGAGAGAGCAGCTGGTCACCCAAATCATTTCTCAGTTTCTTAAGCTCCACTGTGTTCAAGAGATTTATACGGTCTCTGCCTCCTTCCTGAAAGATCACTTGGACCAGGTACTCAGGTGCTTGCCGTCCTCCTTGGAGACCCTCTAGGTAACTCGTTGCCAGCTTTTGCAGTTTGACTGGAACCAGCTGCCCTGCTCTAAGCCGCCCAGACAGCTGAAACACCTTGAACTGCGTGGTGTCAGTCTAATTTTAGTCCTGAGCCCCTCCGAGTTCTGCTAGATAATGTTGCGGCCACGCTGACCACCCTGCATCTGGAAAACTGTGGGATCACAGAGGCACAGGCCTGGCCTTTCTGCCTTCACTGAGCTGCTGCTCCCCGCTCACTGCCTTATGCTGTGTGAGGAATTTCATGTCCATAGGCACCATGAAGAACCTGCTGAGCCACACTGCCAGGCTGGGCAACTTAACACTGGAGCTGTACTCTCCTCCTCGGGGGGTTCATGTTCCCAGGGAAGGTGTCCTCCAGAAGCTACAGAACCAGATACAAGAGCCACTTAGGAGGATGATGACAACACTAAACCATCCCCAGACAGTGCGGTTTTGTGTTCACCAAGAAAGGGGTCACAACCACCTGTACCCTAATCCATGCCCCGTCTAGTTGAATACCTATATCATGTTTTCTAATGGCTCCAGGAACACAGAGCTCTTCTTTCTGTGCAGGTGAGAAAAAGACAGGTTGAGGGCTAGGGAGATAGCTCAAGGGCATAAGCGCCTGCCTGGCCAGCCTAAGGTCCTGAGTTCAATCCCCAGTACTGGAAAAAAAAAAAAGGATAGGTTGTCCAGTAGGCCATATCTTGGAGAATCACTGAGAGCAGAAGTGACCTTTGTGGACCTGGTTCCTAGCCAGGATCAAAAATAGGAATTTGAGTGGTTAAGTGTCAACTTAGGCTTAAGATGAATATGGGTATGAATGTAAAGGAATGATCAGAAATAAAGAGTTGTATGTAAATTAAGAAAAATAATGGAAGGAAAGGGTTGCTTGGCTCACGGTTACTGGAAGCTTCAGTTCATACTCAGCTGGCTGCAAGGCAGAGCGGCTCAGGGCAGAGAACAGCCTTTCACGGTGGTGGCAAAGAGCAGGGAGAGGGTGGCAGCAGCTCAGGCAGCGGCTTCTCTCTCCTTACATTGTAATGTAAATTCCCTGCTCCAGGGCAGGTGCAGCACCCAAACTCACAATAATCAATCGTAAACTCCAGAAGCCACCCTATGACTGCCTGAGGCTTTGGGGGGGGACAACTGGACACAAACTCTAACAGGAATTGTTCAAAGTGGGTGGGGGGAATAAAAGGGAAGATGGAGTGATGAGTAGCAGAGAAAGAGCCTCTCCAATATTTGGTGTCCAGACACTATAATTAGCGACAGGAGGAAGAGAACAGGCAGGGAAGTGGGGCCGCGGGACCCAGGAAGAATCTGAAGAACTCAAACCCCTAGGGAGAGTGAGGAGAGAGACTTCCGGGAATGAGGAGGAGGCAGGTGGTGCTTTCTCCCTGAGCTCAGGCTCACAGCACGGTAAGAGCTTTGAACCTGCAGACACCCAGTGACTGCTGGTGACTCCACAAGCCTCCACAGAGAAGCATAGCAGTGGTCTGATGGTGAGGTGTTTCCTTTGGGACTTTCCACAAGAGAGGGCCATTTTGAAGAGAGACCGGCTGAGTCCAGGACTCAGAATGCCTGTTGGTTTTACCTATAGGCAGCTCAGAGGGCCTGGGGACTGCTGCAGGCTGGGCTGGGCTGGTTCTAGTCTCACAGCTGAAGGCCTGAACAGTTCAGTTTCACCTGAATTTAAGTGGACATAGAGTCGCAGGATTGCTGGGATTATCCCCTAACCCACCTGGACCTGTTTCTAGCTTTCTGGGATGGATCAGTGTAGCTCTGGGCTCTGTCCCCAACCCCTTTAAGTTTTCTCCCCTGAGGGCTTATTTACTATTATGGTTTTCTGGTTTGTTATAGATTTTGTTATATAACCGCAAGTCTAGTTCATATGTTAAAGGTGGCAAATTAATAGTTACCTCAGTCTGTCATTTTCTAGGCTATATTTGATGCTATTGTTATTGCCAATTGTATTGATACAGGGAAGTAAAACTCTCGACCTGACCCGGATGAGTTCGTGTTCTCTAAAACCGAAGAATGAATTTTAGGAACGGAGGTTGAGGGTAAAACTTTATTGGAAAGAAAAACGTCTGTTGGAGAGGGACAGAAGGGGGGAGCCGGAGCGGGTTGCCCAGGAAGCTGCCTCTTTCAGGGTATGTTTATAGGGCAAAACCATGCGGGCCTAAGGTAGAGAAGAAGGGGTCTCGCTTAGGTGGATGTGGGATGGGACAAAACTGCGGTCAGCCAATGGGATTACAAGCACCATTGCTCAGGTAAAGTTGATTAGGCTCAGGACTAACTGGGAGCCATGTAGTAAGCGGGCGTGAATATGGGACAGGGTCTCTTCCCCTTGGGCATGAATAGGAGACAGGGTCTCTTCCCCTCGGGGTCGGGCTAGTGATGCACTTGGGTCTTTTCAGGTGATCGCTCACAGCATTTGTTTCGCCTTTAGGTCCGGTTCACAGCTGGTGCCTCTTGTCACTCCCAGAGTTGCAGACATCTTGTCTCCTGTATTATCTCTTTTGAGAACTTGACCCTGTCTAACTGCCTATAATATTTCTAGCTAACTTAGCTGCCTACAACAGTATCACTTTAGGCAAAGTGATGTAACCGTTCTGATCAGTTATTTCTGATATACCAAGACTGAGATTGCTTAATAGTCATAAAGAATACTGTAGGTCAGTGCCAAGGACCCAGGGGCTGAGCCAAGTAGGCAGCAGTTTTTCCTCCCTAATAAGTTAAAGAGGTAAGATTTTGCAACTGATTCAAAGCCCACAATGGCTACACGTGGAAGACAGCACTGAGAAGTGGCCATTTCCTAAAGATCCTAAGTACCAGCAACAAAGCTACTCACCATAGGCAACTTACAAACATCAACCCAGGAATTAAAATTAAAGAAGAAAAATAGCTGGGGCGATGGCTCAGAGGAAAAAGTGCTTCCTTGGCAAGTGCAAGGGCCTGCATTCAATCCCTGGTTCTGCCAAAACAAAACAAAAAACCCAACAAAAATAAAACAAAAAAACAGACTGATCAAGACAGAGGAAGAGAGAAATTTGATTGGAAGGATGGATGACAGACTTTGAAGACAGGTTAGGTGTGTCTGAGAGAAATATGAGGTTTCTGAGGCCAGGCCAGGGGCAGACACGAAAGGGAGAAGCAGACACCATATGCATTTGAAAAAAAGAGACCACTGTGGTTTGGATAACTCACCCAAAGGCCCAGGAATTGAGGTTTAGTCCTTAGCCTGTGCCATTGGAAGGGGGTAAGAGGAGAAAGTGAGGTCACTGGGGGATTACTGGAGGCCAGAGGGAGCTGTGGAACTCTGATACCCTTTCATCTCTCCTTTCCTTTTAGGGTGTCCTGAGGTGAGCAGCTTTCTCTGCCTCAGCCTTGTACTATGATAGTCTAGCCCACCACAGGCTCCAGTGCAGATGGGCCACTGACCCTGGACCAAACCCTTCCAGATTGTTAGCTAAAAAAAAAAAAAAAAAAATCATTCTTTTTTAAAAAGCAAATTTGTTTTATTTTATTTTATTTTTTTAGATTTATTTTAATAATTTGTTAAAATAATGGAGAGTGAATACAAAAGTCACTGGCAGGTGTGTAGAACCAGGTGAGACAAGACAAATACTAAGGTAATGCAGAGCTGGTTAGGCGAGAGCAGGCCGCCGGAATCCAGCCAGGTGCAACAGTAGCCATCTACTTAAGACAGGATGGAGCACGGTACAAAAGGCAGCCCTGATGTGAACGGTGGCCAGCAGAGGCAGACTTTCCACCAGTGAGATTATCCCAGCTGTCTATAACCCTAGCTTTCCTGTCCTGCTCTTCAGTGTGATAGTGTTGTATGGAACTGTGCTATTATTTGAATGTCAAATGTCCCCTCAAAGGCCCACATGTTAGGGCTATGTTGAAATGCCGTGCTATTGGGAGGTGGTGGAATTTGTATGAAGTGGTCCCTTGTGGGAGGCCCTTAAGTCATTAAGGATGACCTCAAAGAGGATGTAGGACCCTGGGTCTTCCTCCTCCTCCTCTTTTTCATCCTGACCATAAGGTGAGCAGTTTTCTTTTTCACATATTCCCTGCTTCTGCCATCTGTCACAGAAGCCTAAGAGTGATACCTGATCATGTATGGGAGGGAAGATAAACCTTTTATGTTAATAAATTATCTCAAGTATTTTATTATAGTGATGGAAAGCTGTTGAACACATACCATCAGAACAGCTTGCCATAGCACAATACCTCAGAGTGTATGACTGTCTTCCTTTTCTCTGAGATAAAATACCATACACCCAAGGTTACAGGAGGAAAGGTTTGCTTAGCTCAGTTTGTACTTTCAGTTCATAGTTGGCTGGGTGGATGGCAGAGGGGTGTGGTAGAGAAGAAATGGTTTATAGCAGGCAGAAGGCAGTAAGGCAGCAAGCAGCAAATGACGAGCAACAAGCAGTGACAGCAGCAGCCTTCTTTCTGTCTCTTATATTTTATCCAGGCTTCACAGGGTGGGCAACACTCATACCCTTAAGTGTAGCATCACACCATGAGTCCATGCCAGTATCAGACACCCTAGATGGAGCCACTTCTGGAAAGCCCCACCTATGACTGCATGAGGCTTTGGGGGGACAGCTAGACACAAGCTGTAACAATGAATTACACAACAAATATTAAGTTATAAACAGTATTACAACATGGTACACAAATCAAAATGTGAAAATGACAGAGTAGATTTATAAGGACTGCTTATGGGCTTGGGGAGAGAATTCAGCAGTGTAAGCACCTGCCTGGCAAGCACAAGGACCTGGGTTTGATCCCTTGTACCACACTGTGGGGGACCACCTGAGCAGCTCTCCTTGAAAGAAAAGCGACTGTCTCCATTTTGACTGAGTCTGATCCTATTTCCTCATATTGTTATGTACAGAGCTGGCTAGGACTTCTGTTTATCCTTCAATTGGCCTTAAGCAATGTGTATTGGTCTAGCTGAGGTGCTGGTGATAGTCTTTGAAGGTGGCATGCGTGTTTC
>PVKA01039314.1:0-19561 GCA_004027165.1 Ctenomys sociabilis
TTTTGTGGGGTGGGGGGGCATGTAAAAGGAATCAAACTCAGGATCTCATACTTGCCAGGCAGGCACTGCACCACTGAGCTAAATCCCAGGTCTGTGTGGATGTTTTTAGTCAGGCTCCCAGGCCGAGATTCTGCATTTCCCGTTTACTGGCAGATAGCCCTTGTCTGGTTCATGGTTTGTGTCTGCCTCTGCTTTCTTATCTGTGAAATGTAAATGTTGACATCCTCCTCTCAGATATACTGTGAGAGGCAAACAAGCCTCAACACAGATCTCACTGTAATGTACAAACTGCTCTTTCTCTTTTCCTTCTACCCTAATTCACAGAAAATAGATCTATGGATAGATCCATACAAAAGGCAGGGAAGACACAACTCAAGAGTTAGGTGTTCACATGGTATAATTTGGTAGTTACAGGGGTGACTACTGATACAGAGGAATGAAACTCCCAACCTGAAAGGTACCTGGGATAAGTTTTTGTTCTCTAAAACTGAAGAATGAATTATATGAACAACGGAGGTTAAGAGCAAAATGTATTCATTGACAGAAAGAAAGCTTCTGTCTGACAGAGAAACAGAAGGGAACACCAGTGGGTTGCCAAGGAACCTGCCTTTTGTAGGAACTTTTATGGAACAAAACCATGAAGTCAGTTGGATCTACAGTGGGAAACAGGAACTGCCAAGGTGGACGTGAGGTGGAGTGAAACTATGGTCCACCAATAAGATTAGAAGCATAACTCCTCAGGTAAATTGATTAAATTGCAACAAAATAGGGAAGACATTCACATAGTAAAATTGCCATGAGTACAAAACAGGGGATTTTCCTGTACAGCGATGGGTTAGTGACCCTTTCTGGCTTTTTCAAGGTTACAGAGAACTATTTAGAATATCAATCTCTGATGTTTATCCTTAGGGAGATATGCATTTGTTTGATCTTTTGTCTTGAAATCTGGCCTACCAAGGGAGTGTTTATCTCTCCCACAGTTGCAAGATATCTTTTTTACTGGCTCCTTGAGTGCCTAGCACTGCCTGACTAGGCTATCAAACTGAGCTGCTTATAACACTATCACGCTCATTAATATGTCTTTTCCTCTTCATTTTCTCGGCTCTTAGAGGTAAAGAAATGTTCTGAGGGTGTTTGGCATATCATGTATTCAGTTAGAGACATTTAGATGTCTCTTACAGCAACTGGCTTTTTAAACTAGCAGACTCTGTGGCAAGTAATGTGAGTTACCACATTTCAGGTTGTGGACACAACAATGGTCCAATATCAACTGCTGATCCATAACAGATTCGCAGGAGACTATTGAATAAAACAGACACCAACTTATTCATACTAGCTCAATTTGAGTGGTTCATGCTGACTTGTGTTCACATTCTCTTTCAGTAGAAGAAAACAGTCACAAGCAGCTTACATACTCCAGCATCTGAGGTGAGGAGAGTTCACTGCTTATCTCAGCAGCTGGAATTCTTAAGTATATTTTCTCTGTCTATCCCATTAGGTGTCATTATCTGTAAGCATACAAGCAGATCCCCTCCCCCATCATTTAACTGGGTAGGAGCATTCCCAGTGATCAGATATATTTTGTTTAGTAAGTATCATACACTGTGGCACAAAGGTGAAAAGGGAGACATGGGGTTTATAAGCTGAAAATCCCTCAGAGGAAACATTTCAAATTTCAGAATGAAGGATGTATGATGAAGAATGTAATGTGATTCATCTAGGGAACCTTCCCATTTTTAATGTAAATAAGATTTTATCATTTGTGTTGACACTATGATGGCTTAAACTGTGCTGTTATAAAGAAGGCCACTAATAGGGATAATGTCCAAATTTTAAAGGAGATTTTTACAAAGTATTTTTAGATTCTGGACCATTCCTAGTTTTTAGACAGGGATTACCATCACAACAAAGCATGTTAATAGATGTTGAATAGGATTTCTGCCATTAATTTTTTGGTGAGTTGTATGGCATAGAGAAAGCCTAAAAATATGTCCACAGATACTTATAAATACTTGAAATGCCCAAAAGACGTGAATGGTGTGACATCAGTCTGCCAGATATGATTGACCTTACTACCATGACAATTGGAAAAAGTCTGTCATAGAAGGGCAGCCAAGGGAAAATAAGTCACAAATGGTGCAAGCCTTAACAATAGAGAAAGCCTGAGTTTTGATGAGGTGAAAAGAGTGGCATAAAGCCAAAGTGCTGTAATGGTGTAAATCATGGAATATTGGGGGGTGAGCAAAAGCATTATCCACAAAAAAGATTTAAATAAAGCTGCAGGGGCATTGGCTGCTTCAGAGAGAAAACCTGGGAGGCCTATGTGACCATAGCTCCATAACAAAAAGGGGAGAAGAATGATGATGAATGACTGTCTGGTTGTCAAAACAGTGTTGATTATGAATTTCATTGGGGCAATTTTTATAGGATGGGCACTGCCATGGCTACATACCCAGAATCAGAGACAATATTGAGTGGTGTGTCAGACCAAAATGATAAAGCTAAGCAGACGATGGCAAGCTCTGGGTGTTGTGTAGTTTTTCTTTTTATTTTTAATACCCAGAATCAAACTCGACCTTGCACTTGCCAGGCTAGCACTGTGCTGCTGAGATGTATCCCATTCCTGTTGTGTAGTCTTATGGAGGGATGTATGATATGATTGCTATATTGCATCAGCAAAGTAGGCCACCACAGCTTTCCCTGTTTTACTGAATCTGTCCATAAGTATAGTGAATGCTGCTTTGAAAGGTTCTGCTTTTAATATGTGAGATGGTAAAAATATACACAAGAAGACAGTCATCTTTAGTAAAGGGTCTGCTGCCATATGACTGTGTATACGTCTGCAGAAAGCTGAGCTGCTTGCCATTCCATGTGCATTAATAGTTGAGAAAGAGTATCCTGTGGAAAAGCGATAATCATTTCATGGGAATCTACTCCAGTGAGTTGCACACAACATTGTCATCCTTTGGATACTAATTGTGCTATAAGGGATAAGAGAGGGTTAATTGGGGGCTAGGGGATGGCCCAGCAGAATAAGCGCTTCCCTGGCAAGCACAAGGGCCTGAGTTCAATCCCTGGTTCTGCCGAGAGAGAGAGAGAGAGAGAGAGAGAGAGAGAGAGAGAGAGAGAGAGAGAGACAGAGAGAGAGAGGAGAGAGAATTACCTTGGAGTAAGTATTTCATAGGAAAGACCATTCCATACAGAGGAGTTGAGTATCATACAGAGGTGTGATTTATATGAAAAATTACTAAAACTATAGGAATAGAGGGTGAAATGCATTGTTTAAAATATAAAGAGGGGCCAGGGAGATGGCTCAGTGGAATAAGCGCTTCCCTGGCAAGTGCAAGGGCCTGAGTTCAATTCCCAGTTCCTCAAAAAAAAAAAAAAAAAAAAAAAAGTAAAGAGATATCTGTCTCTGAGCATAATTCCTGCTGTGTCTCAGGTGTTAAAAAGTGGGGGGATGGAGCTAGCAAGATAGCTCAGTGGACTAAGTGCCTGCTTAGGCAAGTGCAGGGACCAGGGTTTGATTCCCCAGAACCACATGCCATGCTGACCCTTCCCTCAAACTCGGCACACTGAACTGGCCACTGAGTCTGGGCATGGTGGTACATGCCTATAATCCCCGTGCTGGGGAGGCTGAAAACAGGAGAATCACTGTAAGTCTGAGTTACACAGTGAGACCCTGTACCAAATACAGAGAGAGAGAGAGACAGAGACAGAATGAGAGAAAAAGGAAGGAAGAAGGGAAGGAAGGAAGGAAGGAAGGAAGGAAGGAAGGAAGGAAGGAAGGAAGGAAGGAAGATAGGAAGGAAGGGAGAGAAGGAAGGAGAGAAGGAAGGAAAGAGATGAACAATCCACAGGTCCCTACAGAGTAGCAAATAAGTGTGTTGTGGATATGCCCAAGTATGGACATAGCCAATTGGTTAAGCCCAAATATCTCCAAGGTGGCATATGCTGAATTTTCTCAGGGGCAATGTATAGGTTGCATCTGGATGTTTGCATCATAAGTACAAAAAAGACACTATTCAGAATATTTGTGAAGGTGCAGCAAGTAAGGTACCATACATATAATGTAATGATAAAGGTGTGAGGAAATTGTTCACAAATTGAATGAATGGCCTGATGCACCATATGTTGCCACACAGTTACACTGTTTTTCATACCTTGCAAAAGAGATTTCCACTGACATTTTGGTAAAGCTTGTTGATTATTATATACAGGACCTACAAAAGCAAATTTTCCCTATGTTGAGGGTGTAAGGGAATAGTGATAAAACAGTCCTTACATATCAATAATGAATAAGGGCCATTCTTCTAGGATCATAGCTAGAATTTGGAGACCTGTTTGTAAGGGTCCTAGAAGTAGACACTATTTTCCAGATATTTTCTGAATGATAAAATAAAGGGTATTCCAGAAGCTAGTAGAGGGCTCAATACACCCAGCTTCCAATTGTTTTTGAACCAAATTTTCCAAGTTTTTTAGTTTTTCTCAAAATACGGGCCATTGTGCTGACCACTCAAGACTATTTGTGATCCAAGTCAATTTAATAAAAGGAATATTGGGTGGTGCAGTAGAAGCAGCAGCCCCTAATAAAAACGTTGGTTATGTAAGAAGAGTCACTGGTGCAAAGCATGTTGCCCCCACAGTGTATATGGGGATTGGAAGGATAAAGTGTTCGATAAAGGCAGTTTTTCTATCATGTCCCTTAGCCAGCAGGATATTAATACTAACTTCTGGGGAGGTCTGACCACAAACTACCTCTAATGAGTTAGAGGAAGGAACCTTAGGCTACTCAGAGAGAAATATAGTAGTACAGTCAGCCCCAGGGTCCAGTATCCCTGTTAAGGAAAAACTGCACACTGGCAGTTAAGCTAAGTCTGGTATTAGAGACAGCACTCAAGAAGCATTTTCCCTGGTATGACCAAATCCCCATGTTCCCCTTCTTGTGGATATAGACTTCTCAGATAAATAAAGAATAAGAATAAGTTGTACAGTTTGGGTTTGTACAGGCACTTCTTGACAGGTTTTAGTTTTTAACATGACCTGGATTTCCCCAAGATAATCAGAATCTATCACTCCTGGAACACCCTTACAAGACCATCCTGATTGATCCAGCAAAAGGCCAAAGAAACCCTTAGGTATGGGACCATATATTTATACTTTATGTGTGTCAGCAATAATTAGCTCATGTTAGAAGGCCAGATCCAACCTGACACTCCTGCTTATTTCAGTGAGGAAGTCCCTGATGCACTGGAGGATGTTAGGGTTGCCTCCCATGCATTCTCCAGGACACTGGAAGGTGTGCCCCTCTTTAAGTTTCCCTGCAAGGGTAAGCGATTACCATCTTTGTCAAATTTGGATCTGCATTGACTAGCTGAGTGTTGTCCCTTATGATCTGATGTTTTACCTTATGACCTCATGGACACAAGCGAGGTGCTTTAGTCTTGTCCTTTTATTCTTCCTTTTTAGGCTGTGTACAATGGTTTGTGAGATGTCTTGATTTGCCAGTTAAAACAATTGTTTTGCATTTGTTGGTCAAAGATGGCTGCTGAAGTTTATATTATGTGAGAAGTAGCTACCACATTGGACATGTCTTTAGTAAATTCCCCAAGGTATAATGTTTTCCAATGAGATGAGCCATAGGAGCTTGGAAAATTTTAGTGGAATTCTCATGAACAATTTAAGCAAAAGTATTTAGGAGGCATCCGGATTTAGCAACTACCATTCTATGGCAGTCTGCAAGAGATTTACAAAATAAAAAAAAAAGAAAAAAGATTCATCAAGTCCTTGTCTGATATTAACAAAGGATCCTGTTCTGGAATTATTGCCAGTCAGGGCCATAGCCTTCCAAGCCTTCAAGGCTAACTGTGAGCATTGCCAGGATAATGGGCTGATGCCTATGCAGCCCAGTTGATTAGGAGTGGCATAAAGCCCAACTCCTTGTAACATGTCTGTACTCACTGGGATATTTTCATCAAATTGGAAAGACATTTGTATAGCTCCATCATTATAGTCCATATTCCATACCACATATTTAGCAGGTGAGAACAAAATTTTACAAAGCACTCTTCAGTAATAAGGAAGCATGTTATACACAGCACTGCCTTGACCATCTCTACAGTGAAAGGAGACTACATATCACTCTCCCAAATACACTTTTGATTCCTTAAATACAACGAAAGGAAGAGATTCATGGGCACAACGCTTGTTATGAACCACAACTGGACACACACAGTGCAGTGCATCAGGTTGTTCTTTCAGTACCTCCCCCTCAGACACTGATCTATCATTCCTCTTCTGTGAGCTTCTCAAAGAGTTTCTGGCACCTAAGGGGCATCATGGCTTTGGCAGTAATGTGGGATGGATACCAGGAGAATTGAGGAGTGAAATGATTTCGTCTCCCCCACAGCTACTCGGGAAGAGGCAAGGTGTGGTGAAAAAAATTCAGTATCTCCCTCATCACTATCCAAAGTGGCCATGAATTTTGCTGACAGGACATGCTCAGTGGTTGCAGTAGTCAGTGAAAGGTCACAAGTTAGTCTTGGTTTCAATTCAACTGACTCGGGAGCAGTGGCAGCAGGGTAAGATGAAAAAAGCAGTATCTGGAATGGGAGAACATCCTCAGAATTCCCTCTCTCTAAGATATGTAAAGAAAACAAGGGCTCCTCACAATGACCTAAGTGATAATAATATGAAGGTCCTTAAGTTCACTTTGTGAAATTTGAATATTAAAGTCTGTCAAGTTTTTCCCATAATTCAGTATTAATCTGCCTGCCTTCAAGAACCGAGAGCAGTAATTTAAAATACTTACTAAAAGAATCTGTAACTCTGATGGAGTTACAGTTACAGGAATAGCTCTGATCAATTGTTTAGTTTTTTCTTACCTATATTGTATTTTATTTTCTTGTGAAACAAATACTAATGAGATAGTTTCAAAGCAGGTTAAAAGGACAGTGTCAATAATTAATATGTTGTAAATCATTATCTTCATAGTGGTTATCCATAGTAGAAGAAGCAGATAGGATATCCTGTCCAAACACTATTAGTACAAATTTCCTTCTCATTGAATTAAATGAAAGTAGCTGTATATCTATCCTAACTATTCTCTGTGTACTAACACAAAATGGTCCTTCCTTTGTAGCCTCTTTTATTGATTAGTACCATCAGACATGGGCATTCCATTTGCATCTAAATACTATAGGTGCGTGAATTCCGCAAAACAATCCAACAGAGTGCAGCAGTGTACAGTACTAATGGGATATCAGCAGAAGTTGTTCACTTGAGGCTTTCACAGCTTAGCATATTAATATGGCTTTATATACCTCAGTTTTATACATTTCTGCTGGACGGTTAAGACCAAACTAAAGCAAGACCTATATAACAAGAAATGTAACTTTTATATCTGATAAGGTCAGTCAAGTCCCCTCAGGATTTATCATGTAACCCTGTACGACATTTTGTAGGTCCTTTGTCAGTGTCAGCCTTGTGGATGAGTCACGGTCATTGCTTGACCAATGTGCTCTCTGTGAAAGCCTGACAGAATGTTTTCTCTCCATGTGACTCTCCTTAGGAACACTATACATCATCGATCACATTCCTCTGTGGTCCCATAATCTCCTTGATCGAAAATTTGGGACACAACTGAGTTAAATGATGTTACACCATAGGTCCTCCTATGTCCTGAGACTTCACTGACCTTAAAAGACTAGGACCAAAATGTTGGCTGAGCTTGAAGCCCTTCCTTTTCTATAATTTTTGATCTGCAAATTTAAGTTGTTAACCCTCTGGAAGAGAAGCTTATTATTACCCTGCAACATATGCAATTTGGTTTACTCTATCTGTCTAAATATGAAACATCTTAGGCATAACATGGAACAGGCACTTTCCATCAAGTATTGATATGTTAAACTTTAAGTCCCAACAGAATATGAAGAAAACAATACTTTAAAAATAGGAATAAACACATATTTCTCCACAGAAATTTAGCTATATACAGCATTGTAGCAGCACAGTCCTATAACATGTTTTTCTTATGTCTTCATTTATTACATTTTTATTTAAAAAACAAAACTTTTACTTCATAATAATTGGCATGGCATGACAAGAAATACATATTTAGAAGACCAGAATGATAGTCATTCCAAGCATGACCCTTATATTACACACTGCTCTCTTCAGTGCAGTTGCTTAGCTCACAGTTATCAGCATGTAGTTAGAGTGAGAATCATACCAATTAACTGCTAGTTTCTGAAAGCTGCTGATGTTTCTCAGGATGATTGCATATAAATGTATGGCTTTCCCCAGTTATGTTTCCCAGCTTTTCTCCTTGCGCTCTCCTCATTGTCCACTCATGTTCTCACTTTCCTTTTAATTGTGTTATACCTTTCTATTTGTATTTCTTCTTTTGAGTTCTTATAGTAGGTAGACTATACAATCTTTACAAATGTGGGTCTGGTTTACTTCACTTATAAATATATCTTTAAGTGATATTCATCATGTGATGAATATCTTGGTTGTTTCCAAGTTGGTTATTACAAATTGTGTTGCTATATAGGTACTATGATAGGAAGTTTTCAGTTACTCCAGGAAAATTACCATTAGGGGGACAGCTGGCTTGAATAGAATTTCCAGTTGTAGTTTTTTAAGTAGTCTCCACACTGATTTCCATAATGGTTGCACCAGTCTACATTCACACCAGCAGTGGAGAAGGGTTCCCTTTTCCCCATATCCTCTCCAAAATTTGTAGTTTCTTGATTTCTTTATGACAGACATTCATTCTGGGGTGAGATGGTAGATCAGTGCTGTTTTAATTTGCATTTCATGGATGGCTAGTGATGTGGAGCGTTCGTTCATATATTTATTCACTTATTTAATTGAGTCCTCTGAGAAGTGTGTGTTCATCTCAGATGCTGGATTGGGTCTTTAAAATTAGGGGCCATAATGTTTTTTAGTTCTTTATAAATTCTAGAGAGCAGACCTTTATCTGAGTGTTCATTAGTTAAGATTTTTTCAAAATTGTGGGTTGTCTTTTCATTTGTTGGTAATTTCTTTTGCGGTGCAAAAACTTCTCAGTAAGAGTTGATCTCAGGTGTTAATTCTTTCAACTACTACCCATGTGATTTGATTTTTCCTCATGAATTCTTTGCCTACCCCTATGTCTTCAAGAGTTCCTTCTAATTTGTCTTCCAGGACAATTAGTGTTTCTGTTTTAATGTTTAGATTTTTAATCCATTTTGACTTTAGCTTAGTGCACGATGATAGACCCAGGTCAAGTTTTAGTTTTCGGCATGTGGACAGTCAGTTTTTCCAGCACCATTTCTTAAAGAGGTTATCGTTATTCCAGTAAGTGTGTTAGGCCCCTTTGTTGAAGATCAGGTGGCTGAGTGTATTCATAGAGGCCTCTGTGTCTTCTAATCTATTCCATTGATCCTGAGGTATATTTTGTTGACAATACCAGGCTGAATTTATCACAGTAGCTTTATAGTATAATTTCAAGTCAGGAATTTTAGTGCCTCCTGCCTTGTCTTTATTGGCCACTATTGCCTTTGCTGTTCTAGGTCTTTTGTGGTTCCAAATAAATTTTAGGAATGATTTCTCTAGGTCTGGGAGGTATGGTGGTGATAGTTTGATAGGTACTGCATTAAATCTGTACAACAATTTTGGGAGTATGGCCATCTTCACGATGTTGGTTCTTCTTATCAAGGAGCAGGGAATATCTTTCCATTTTTTGAAATCCTCTACGATGTCTTTTTTCAGAGTACTGTAATTTTCTTGAAATGATCTTTGACTACTTTAGTTAAATGAATTCCAAGTTATTTCATTTTCTGCAGTGCTATTGTAAAAGGTATTGATTCTCTAATTTCCCTCTGAGTGTGTTTGTTATCTGTGTAGAGGAAAGCTATTGACATTTGGGTATTGACTTTTTATCCTCCTATGCTACTCAATTTGTGTATTAATTTTAGTAGCTTTTTCGTTTTAACTAAACTATCATGTCATCTGCATATAGTGATAATTGAACTTCTTGTTTGTTTATTCTTATTCCTTTTATTTCTCCCTCTTGTCTAATGGCTGTAGCTAATGATACTAAAACTATATTGAATAGTAGAGGTGATAGAGGAAATAATTGTCTTGTACCTGATCTAAGAATAAAAGATTTCAGGTTTTCCCCATTTAGAATTATATTAGCTGTTGGGGTGTCATAGATGACTTCTATCAAATTGAAGTAGAGGCCTTCATTCCAATTTTCTGTAAGATTTTCAACATGAATGAGTGTTGGACTTCGTCAAAAGCTTTTTCTGGATCGATTGAGACGATCAGGTGGTTTTAGATTTCATTCAATTAATATAGTGTATTACATTTATAGATTTTTGAATATTTTACCATCCTTGCATCCCTGAGATGAGTCCTACCTGGTCATAGTGTATAATCTTCTTGATGTTTTGCTGTATTATATTTGCTAAGAATTTATTGAGGATTTTTGCATCTATGTTCATGAGGGAGATTGGCCTGTGGTTCTCTTTTTTACTTGTGTCTTTCCCTGCATTTTGTATCAGTATAATACTTGCCTCCAGGAATGATTTTGAGAGGATTGTTTCCATTTCAATTTCATTGAATAGTTCGAGGAGTACAGGGATTATGTCTCTCATAAATTTCTTGTAGAATTCAGCTGTGAATCCATCAGAACCTAGACTTTTCTTTGTTGGCAGGCTTTTTATTGCATTTCATATTTCATTGGCTGTTATTGGGTTATTGAGAGTTGTTACATGTTCTTGATTCAACTTTGGTAATTTGTACCTTTCTAGAAATTTGTCCATTTTGTCTGAGTCTTCTATTCTGTGAGCATGAGGATTCTCAAAGTAGCTATTCATAATGTTCTATATTTGCACAGGGTCTGTGAAGGTTACACCCTTTTCATTCCTTATTGCTTGTATTTGAAATTTTTTTCCCTCTCTTTCATGAGGATATCTAGGAGCTTATCTATGTTATTTAGTCTTTCAAAGAACCAGCTTTTGATTCTTTAATTCTTTGTGCCATTTTCTTGGCCTCAATGAAATTAATTTCTTCTCTAATCTTTATGATTTCTATCTGTGCTTGGGCTCTGGGTTTGGTTTTCTCTTCCTTTTCTAGGTGTTGGAGGTGCACCATTAGGGTGTTTATTTGTTCTCATTCTGTTTCCCTAATTTGTGATTTCACAGCTATAAATATCCCTCTGAGAACTGCTTTCATCGAATCTCATAAATTCCAATAAGGTTTGGTTGAATTTTCATTCAATTATAGATGTTGTTGAATTGCTTCTTTAATTTCACATGTAACCTGTTGATTTCTGAGTAAGGTTTTGCTTAATTTCCATGGATTTAGGCGATTTTTTGGTTTCTTTTGTCTTTTATTTCCAGTTTCATTGTACTGTGGTCAGGTAATATCCATGGGATAATTTTTTTCTTGCATATACATAAGCATGATTATGGACCAGTATGTGGTGGATTTTAGAGAATGACCCAAGTGCAGCTGAAAAAAATGTGTACTCAGCTGTGGTTGGGTGGAACACTGTATATGTCCACCAGGTCCATTTGTTCTATGCTATGATTCAGTTCTGCTACTTTTTAATAACTTTTTGTCTGGTTGACCTATCTGTTTGGGATAATGGAGTGTTAAGGTCTCCAGTTAAGATTGTGGTCTTGGATATTAGATTTTTCATGTCCATTAAGTTTTGTCTTATATACTTGGGTGCTCCTATGTTTGATGCATGGATATTTACGAGTGTTACCACTTCCTCGTGAAGTTTTCCCCTAACCAGCATATAGTGGCCTTCTTTATTTTGTTTGATCCTTGTTGGTTTGAGGTTGAGACTGTCTGAGAACAGAATTGCTTTTTTCTGAGGTGCTGGGGCACTTAGCATTGTTTTCCATCCTTTGACTTTGAGCCTATGAATATGTTTTTGAGTTAAGTGTGTTTCTTATATACAGCATATGGTTAAATTTTTTTCCTAATCCACTGTGCCAGTCTATTTTTCTTAAGTGGTGAATTGAGTCCATTTACATTGATGGTTATGATTGAAATGTGTTGGCTTATGATTGTCATAATATTTACCTGCTGTTGTTTACTCCTTTTTATCCTATGTTTAATTGTTTGCACTGTTTGGTCGGCGTCTTCCACTCTCATTCATGGAGTTCTGGTCATTGTGATCTCTCTCTAGGACATCATTCAGGAGCCTGGGTAAGGATGGCTTTGTCATCATGAAATTCTTTAGTTGTTCTTTGTTGTGGAAGTATTTCACTTCCTCTCTTTCAACTTGAAAGAGAGTTTTGCAGGGTATAGTAGTCTGGGCTGTAATTTGTTTTCATACAGGACTTGAAGAACTCTGCTCCATGCTCTCCTTGATTTCATGGTTTGTGTAGAGAATTCAGCTGTAATTCTGATAGGTTTGCCTTTCAATGTGGTCTGCTTTTTCTCTAGTAGTTTCAAGTATATTATTCTTGTGTTGGATTTCTGGCATCTTGACTATTATATATCTTGGTGTGTTTTTAGTTTTTTTGAAGTTATTTCATGATTTATATGGTTCAGTTACCTTAACGTTGGATTGTTTCCTCATATTTGGGAAATTTTCTGCTATTACATCTGCCCATACCCTTTCTATATCATTTGTATTAACTCCTTCATTCTCATTGATGCCAATTAATCTCACATTGTTCATCTTCACATCATCTTACAGATGGATTATTTTTTCTTGCATCCTTGTTGTTTTCAAGAGATCCTTTCTCACATTTTCACTAGCTGCCCCCATGTTTTCAAGATCTGAAATTCTGTCTTCAGTTTGGCTCAATCGGTTTTGTACACTCGTGACTGAAATTTTAAGTTTTTCTATATCTCTTTGACTCTGCTTCATGTGATGTATTGCTCATTCCAGGAATCCATCATGTTTCTGATCTCCCCTATTTTTTTAATCAATGTCTTCTTTTGAAATAGCTATTAATTCATTTAATGCAGAGTTTCTTCCAAATTGGATTTTCTCTGTATATTTCCAGAATTGATTCTCTACTTCAAATGCTATAATTTCAAAGAATTCTTTTTTTAAATAATTTTATTGAGAAAGAAGTAGCAATAAGATAGTTTCAAAATCAATTAATAGGACAGTTTCAATATTTTTTTCTTGTTTTCAATAAATCAATACATTGCAAAATGTTTTTGTAATGTTTTGGTGTCGTATAAGGTGCATACATGATATTATACTAACAGACATTATTATAGCAGATGTCTCTAATCAGTGAATGAAGAGAGTGTAGCTATATACTTATCTTATTTTTAAAAGCTGAATTATATTCCATATTCAATAATTAATACTTTCTACCTTATCTCCCTAATGTTTGTCCATAGTACTAGAAGCCAACATAATATTTTGTCCAACCCTTATTAGTCCAAATCTTGCTTCTCATAGAATTACACAGAAGCATGGCATATGGCATATTTATCCTAACTGTACTGCTTATACACACACATCTTGATTCTTCCTTTGTATACCCAACTTTTTTTTTTTTTTTTTTGTTCTGGACCTGCTAAAGACGAGCACTCCATTGTCATTAAACCAATTTAGGTGCCTGAACTCAGTGACACAATCCAACACAGCCCAACATTCCACAATAATAGTGAGTTATCTGAAAGAGATTGATGATGTATAGTGAGCCTGGGGAGAGTGACATGGAAAGAAAACTTTCTCTCAGGCTCTCATTGAGAGCAAACTGATCAAGCATTCGCTGTGACTCATCTGCATGGATGACACAGACAAAGGATCTACAGAGTAAGGTACAGGATAACAAGACAAACCCTGAAGGGACTTCACTGTCCTCATCAGAAACAAAAACTACATCTTTTGGTATATAGGTCTTGATCTATCTCGGTCTTAACCATCCAGCAAGAATGTATAAAAATGAGGTATATAATGTGGGGCCATAATAATAAGTTGACTGTAATGACTATAGTCATTTTTTATTTCAGAAAATATTTCTGCTTTGAGTTCCTCTTTACCTTTCTGCTGTTGTTTCTCTGCTTGCAACGCTGTTAATTCATAGATTTCAGCTGGAATAGTGTGCTCTGCAATTTTTCTATGTGGGCATTGGGTTTTCCCCATACATTTCTGGATTTGATTCATGAATTCAGATGCTATGTATTCAAAAATTTCTTCTTTTACTTCAGGCATTAATTCTTGTCTGAGTTCCTCTATACATTTCTGCTGTTGTTTCTTTGCTTCTGACTCTGTTAATTCATTCATTTCAGCTCAGCTAGTGCCCTCTGTACTTGTCATGGGTGGGCTCAAGGCCTGAGATTGCATTTTGCTCCTTGTCTTTTTCATTTTATATAGCACTGACCTCTGACCTTTGGTGAAGAGCTTTGGTGTACTTACAACATTAGTGTGTTATGAGATTTGGGTGCTAGTCTATTAAGTTTGAGATTATCCAATTATTTCTGGCCTGGATCTAGCTGTTGTGTTCAGTTACATTTTGCTGCAACTCTCCTGGTACAACTGTGAGCCTCTCATTCCCCTCTGTTGTGTCCCTGGTCCAGGGAACACTGGGGAGCACAGAAGCTCTCCCACACACTCACCAGGCCAGGCAAGGGTGGATCAGCTGGTGGGAGATTTGGAAAAATTCTCACTTATTCGGTAAACTTGGGGGCAGGGCCTCCAGGAAGTTGCCAGGCAAGTTGGTCTGTGGTGTCTCAGGCTGACCACTTGCTTGCTTGGAGGTCTTGGTGATGTGGTCTCCAGATGGTGCAGAGCACACGCTGAGGGGATTGGGGAAGCCAAAAGCTCTCCCACACACTCACTGAACCTTGCTCCAGTGGATCTGGTGGCCAGAGATTCAGAAAAATTCTCACTCAATTCGTGGGCTTGGGGACAGGGGTTCTGGGGAGTTTCCAGGCAAGTCGGTCTGGGGTGTCCCAGGCC
This sequence comes from Ctenomys sociabilis, assembly GCA_004027165.1. Lineage (NCBI taxonomy): Eukaryota > Metazoa > Chordata > Mammalia > Rodentia > Ctenomyidae > Ctenomys > Ctenomys sociabilis. Next base: position 14,939 of record PVKA01039314.1, read on the forward strand.
TAACTCTCTCTCACTTGGAGGTCTTCGGGGTGGGGACTCTGGTTGATGCAGAGCGTGTGGAGGCAAGCCAAAGGCTCTCCCACACACTCACCAAACCAGGCTCGAGTGGGCGTGCTGGGAGAGTCAGAAAAATTCCCATTCGCTCAACAGGCTTGGGGGCAGGATCTCGGGGTGTTGCCGGCCAAGTCAGTCTGGTGTGTCTCAGGCTGACCTCTTGCTCCCTCAGAGGTCTTGGGGCGGGGGCTCCGGATGGTGCAGAGCATACAGGAGGAAGCCAATGGCTCTCCTACACACTCACCGAACCAGACTTGCATGAATCCAGTGGCAGGAGATTCAGAAAAATTCCCACCAGCTCGGTGGGCTTAGGGGCAGGGGCTCCAGGTGGATCTAATTGTTGTGTTCAGCACCTTTTTGCTACAGCCCTTCTTGCACAACTGCGAGCCTATGGTTCCCCTGTGTTGAGCCCCTAGCCCAGGGAGCAACAGGGAGCGCCAATGCTCTCCCACACACTCACCAGGCTGTGCTGGGCTGAATCAGGGCTGGAAGAGTCACAAAAGTTCTCACTCACTTGGTGGGCTTGTGGGCGAGGGCTCTGGGGAGTTGCAGCGATTGTGGGGGCACTGCAGAGAGTCTTACTCACATGGGTACTTGAGTCTTGCTCTAGGGTTCTCTAGCTGGTGACGCAGGGGAGCCAGAAGTTCTCCCACACACTCACCTCTCTGGGCTGGGATGGATCCAGGATTGGAATTTGTTTTCATAGAGGACTTGTCATACTTTTCTCCATGCTCTTCTTGCCTTCATGGTTTGTGAAGAGATGTCGGCCATAATTCTGATGGGTTTTCCTTTGAATGTGGTTGGCTTGTTTTCCCTAGTGCCTTTCAGTATTATTCTTGTCCTGGATTTCTGGCATCTTGATTATTATATGTCTCTGTGTGCTCTTAATTGGGTTGAAGTTATTTGGTGTTCTATATACTTCACTTACCTGAATGTCAGATTGTTTCCTCATATTTGGAAAGTTCTCTGCTATTACTTCTGTCCATATTATTTTTATGTCATTTGTATTGACTCATTCTTTCTCATTGATGCCTATTAGTCCCACATTGTTCATATTTACATCATCTTGCAGGTGATGAATTATTTTTTCCTGTGTCCTAGTTTTTTTAATACATTTTTTCTTACCTTTTCACTAGCTGCAACAGCATCTTCAAGATCTGAAGTTCTGTGTTCACTTTTACTGAAATGGATTTTCAGGCATGTGATTGAGTTTTTAAGTTCTTCTATATCTCTTTGACTCGCTTCAAGTGATCTATTTCTTTCCTGTATTGTTCATTCAAGGAATCTGTCATTTTTCTAATCTCCCCTATTTTTTATCAATGTCTTCTTGAGAAATAGCTATTAATTTTTTTTTATTTTATTGAAGAACAAATAGCAATGAGACAGTTTCAAATCAAATTAGTAGGACAGATTCAACAATTAAAACATCACACATTGTTTTCATAGTGGCTTTTTGTTGTACAAGGTGTGTACATCATACTCTATTTACAAGCACTATTAGAGCCGATGCCTCTAATCAATGATTTAAGAGCACATAGCTGTATACCTATCTTTTTGTAAAGCTGAATTATAGTACAGTTTCAATAATTAATACTTTTTTACATTGTTACCTTCCTAGTGGTTATCCATAGTACAAGAAGCAGACAGGATATCCTGTCCAAACACTGTTAGTGCATCTTCCTCCATCCTGCCCACACCCGCCCAGGCCCAGAGACCGGCCAGAGACAGCGCGGCCCACTCCGCCATCCTGCTCCATCCCGCCTGTGCCCACCCAGCCCCTGAGACTGGCCAGAGACAGCGCGGCCCACTCCACCATCCTCCTCTATCCCGCCCACACCTGCCCAGCCAGAGACCGGCCTGAGACAGTGGCTGACTCCAGCGGCCTCCTGGATCCCGTGCCAAGCTCTCCCAGCGAGAGCGAATTTACATGACTCTCCAGGCTTCCCAGATCAGTGAGAGTGTGGTGAGTCTGAGGGAGAGCCTTTGGCTTCTTCCCATGCGCGCTACACAGATCCCTGTCCCCAACCCCTCCAAGCCAGTGACTGGCCTGAAACCTCAGGACTCACTCACCAACACCTCCCTGGATCCCCTGACCTAAAGCCCACTGTTTGAGTGGGAATTTCCCCGATTCTCTGGGCATCAAAGGTTGGTGAGTGTAGAACCTCAGGCCCGTCGTGCCTGAGATACATTTCCCAGGGATTACCTTCCCGCCACCCCCGGTGGCCCGGTGACAGCTCCAGGCACACTGTGCCAGAGAAACATTTCCAGATGATTACCGGTCCCACCCCACAGCCCCAGACCCAGTACAGGTCGGCCTGGAGTGAGAACTCCAAGCCTGCCACGCTGGAGGGACATTTCTCAGCAATCCACGGTCCCACGCTACAGACTGAAACCCAGCATAGCCTGGCCTGTGAGTGAGGGCTCCAGGCCCACTGCACCAGAGGGACTTTTCCCAGCCTTCTCAGGCTACGGCCTGTAGACCCGGACCCAGCACAAGCTGGCTGGCTCAGTACAGCCTACTCAGTGAATAATATTATCCACTATTCTTTTGTGAGCCCAGAAGACCCACCAAAGCCCAGGCCCACCCACCTGGGGAACGACCTGCCTGACACAGGAGGGCTGACCCCGGGAACCAACAGAGGGGAACCAAAGGAGCTGCAGCAAAAAAGCAACTGAACACAACAACTAGACCCAGGATAGGCATACCTGGAAAATCTCAAACTTAATAGACTGGCACCCGAATCTCATAACAAGCTAAGGTTATAGCTGCACCAAAGCTCTACACCAAAGGTCAAAGATCAGTGCTGTACAAAATGACAAAGAGAAGGGGAAAAATGCAATCCCAGACCTCGAGTCCATCAGGAAGGGCAGAGGACACTAGCTCAGCTGCAACAAATGAAGTAACAGATACAGCAGCAAAGGAACAAAAGCAGAACGCTATAGAGGAAATAGAATGAGAAGTAATTCCCCAAATTAAAAAAGAAATATTTGAATACATAGCATCTGAAATAAAGAATGAATTCCAGAAACATTGGGTGGAAAAACGATGCTCACACAGAACAAGTGCAGAGAGCACTATTCCAACTGATATATATGAATTAACAGCATCTGAAGCAAAGAAACAACAGCAGAAAGATCATGAGGAACGCAAAGCAGAAATAAGTTCTGAAATCAAAAAAGAACTTTTTGAAGTCATACAATCTGAAATACCGAAACAAGTCCAGAAATATACAGAGGAAATCCAACTTGGAAGAAACACAGCAGAAAAAGAATTAATAACTACCTCTAAAGAAGACATGGATAAAAAAAATTGATGAGATCAAAAATATGATGGATTCCTTGAACAAGCAATACAGAAAAGAAATAGAACACAAGAAACACAGTCAAAGAGATATAGAAGAACTGAAAATAGCAATCACAAGTCCACAAAACCGTCTGAGTGAAAGCAAAGACAGAGTTTCAGATCTTGAAGATGCCGGAGGAGCTAGTGAAAAGGTGAGAAAGGATCTCTTAAAAACAACGAGAATGCAGGAAAAAAATAATGCATCATCTGCAAGATGACGCCAGGATGAACAATGTGAGAATAATTGGAATCAAAGAGAATGAAGGAGTCAATCCAAATGACATAAAAAGAATTTGGGGAGAAATAATTGCAGAAAACCTCCCAAATATGAGGAAACAATCCAACATTCAGGTCACCGAAGCATAGAGAACACCAAATAATCTCAACCCAAGTAGAAACACACCGAGACATATAATAGTTAAGATTGCAGAAATCCAACACAAAAATAATATACTGAAAGCTGCTAGAGAGAAGAAGGAGCTCACATTCAAAGGAAAACCCATCAGAATTACATCCGACTTCTCTACACAAACAATGAAGGCAAGGAGAACATGGAGCAGAGTTCTTCAAGTCCTACACGAAAACAAATTCCAGCCCAGACTACTATACCATGCAAAACTCTCTTTCAAGTTTGATGTAGAAGTGAAATACTTCCATGACAAACAACAACTAAAGAATTTCATGATGACAAAGCCATCCCACCACAGGCTGCTGAAAGAGGTTCTAGAGAGAGCCCACAACGACCAGAACTCCATGCAAGAGAATGGAAGGAACCCACTAAACAGGACAGTCAATTAAACACAGGTTACAAAGGAGTAAACAATGCCAGCTAAATATCATGAAAAACATAAGTCAGCACATTTCAATTATAACCATAAATGTAAACGGACTCAATTCTCCAATTAAGAGAAATAGACTGGCACAGTGGATTAAGAAACAAAATCCAACAATATGCTGTATACAAGAAACACACTTAACACAAAAGGACATTCATAGGCTCAAAGTCAAAGGATGGAAAACAATACAACATGCCCCAGCACCTCAGAAAAAAGCAGGAGTAGCAATTCTGTTCTCAGACAGTCTCAACTTCAAACCAAGAATGATCAAATGACACAAAGAAGGCCACTATATATTGGTCAGGGGAAAAATTCAAGAGCAAGAAGTAACACTCATAAATATCTATGCACCAAACACAGGAGCACCCAACTAGGTAAGACAAATCTTAA
>PVKA01039315.1:0-19561 GCA_004027165.1 Ctenomys sociabilis
CTGGCCTTGTGGCTCTTCTATTTCTTCAACTCTGACTTGGGATCTTAGGTTGTTAACCATCCAGAAGAAAAGCTGATTAGTATCCTGCAGCTTATGCCATTCACTTTGCCTTATCTGACTCAATTGATTTTACTTGTTATACATTTCCTTTTGTATTTCTGCTTTTCGCTTGTTATACTAGGGAGACTATACGATATTAAGTTATGGCAAGGAAACCTCTGGTGGCCCAGCCCTGCAAATCTCTGCCACCTTGGGGTCTCAGGCCCTGGGTGTGAAAAGAAGCTAAGCCAAATTGCACATTGGCATTGACCTTTTTTTGTTCACTGTAGCCATCAGTGGCATGGCCTATGCATTGCCCTTATGATACGCAGTATTTCCTGTGCATTACAGTGGCCACAGGACTATGTTATAATTTAAGAGGAGCACAGTTACACTGTCATGACAACAGAATTCTTGATGAAAACTTGGTGCCAAATCTGGGCGTGCAAAGGGAGATTATGTTTTCTAGGAGAAGCATAAGTTTCCTACAGGAAATCCTTTATGTGTTATTGATTTGGTCACATAAATAATACCAATAAATGAAGCCCTTTTCAATAATAAATCACAAGAATAGCTAGATTTCATCCACACATGTTTGAAATGTATTTCTGAGCATCCTTAGATCTGGTTAGCACAAAGAGATGAGAAAGCTTCTAGCTGATGAGCTTCAAACCCCTCTGCTACTCTGGGCAATTAACTTGCTTCTTTGCCTGCAGGGCTCCATTCAAAAATAACATTGCCCTTATCATTAAATACAGTGCATGCAAGTTATAAGGATAGGAAATACCCCATAAGTGTTCATTATTGTAGTGTTACTGGCTTGTGTTAGAGGGATTTGGGCATTGATATAGTTAGAAGAGTCTACCCTGATACTGTAGGGCAATCTTTTTTGTCTTGGGAACATTTTAAGAGACACCTTGTCAAAGAAAAAAATGGACAGCTCTTGAGCTCAGCCCTTTATTATTCCATACAAACTGAAAAAATGACATATGTACTTAAGATGCCTCAAATCCAATATCTAATGAGATAAATTTGTCTCACTAGTGTAAGACCTGAAAGAATAAATTATATATAAAAGGTACAATAGATACTATGAATGGCAATGGAATAACCATCTCTGACAAAACTAAACAAAAAATGATATAAACGCAGGACCATTTTGTAGTGAAAAAATATATATCTGTATATACGAAATAGTTATGATACATATGCAGCTACTTTCTCTTAGCTCAATGAGAAGAAAGATTTGTACTAATAGTGTTTAGACAAGATATCATGTCTGCATCTAGTACTATGAATAACCACTACGAAAACAACAATATGTAATATATTAACTATTTTATCTATCCTACTAACCTGTTTTGAAACTGTCTCATTGCTATTTCTTTATCAATGAAATTAATTAATTAAAAAAGAAAGGGAAAGAATCTGTTTAACGGGAAGGAAAAACCAAGATGAGGAAACCGACAAAAAAGAAGGGAAAATATATATTTATGTATATATGCAGGATAGTTTGGATAACTGTATTGCTGATTTCTGCTAGTCTACTGAAAGGAGCAGTTAATGCTTAAATGTTTTCCTTCTTTTAATTTCTTATAGCTTTTTTTAGAACCAGTTTTGCATGTTTATATCTGGTAATCTAAATAATAATTTGAAGATAGCATATTATGTACTACAATAACCATGGCCAAATTCCTATTATTTCGTGTAGTGAAATTCTGTATTGTTTCTATTTCTTTTAATCATTTTGTATTCTCTTTAAAAAATAAAAGTGAAATGTATAAGTTTGGATGTTTTATCAGATCATTAATATGAAATTACTTTGGCAATGATCAGGTGATCTAAGGACTAACTGATTAGAAGCATAAAATTTCTACTTCAATGAACAAAGGCTGAAGTCCAAGATGGGTGCTTTCTGCAGATCATGGATGGTAGACTAGCAGAGCCCAAGACCACCAATGTCCTGTTGGTGTTCTTGACTTTGGTCATTGTGCCATAGTCATCAGTACCTCCTGTGTGTCTCTGTTTCCCCATGAGAGCTGTCAAGGTTGTGTTCTCATTAAAGTTGAAGATAGAAAGATGAGTACTCACTGGAGAAAATGCTTTGCGGATATCGCCAATTAAGCATCCATGCCTAATAAATGCATTTAATTTCCTCCCTCTAAACCTAGTAGAGAACTACAACACATTGGAGTGCCACAAGCATTTTATGACATGAGGAGCCCAGGAGATAAATTAGAAAGGCAGAAGAGGGGTCTGTTGAATAAATGGCAGTCTTACTAAATTTTTTAAATTTTAGAAAGAATTGGCTCTCCTCCCATGCTTTAATTGACTAGAATTTTCAATGAATCAACTAAGAAAGTTGAAGAAAGCTCTGGAAAAACATACATATATGGAAAGAATTTCAAGTTTTGCAAGATGAACATGTGTCTTATTTATGATCATGAGACCTTGGTTCTGCTTTCTGTTGTCGTGCAAGTATGTGCTTCTGACACTGACCTCTGTTCACACCATTCTTGTCCCTATAGCAGGTGTGTTTTATATCCCTGCATCTTCTATTAAACTTTCTATTAACTATTCATGGGAAAAATCCCAACCCCTAAATTATTGCTAGGGTTTAATCTGCTTACTTTTAGCATTGGAATTGTGCACCTTAGATTTAAGACTGTTTCCTTTACCAGACTCTGCCCAGACAGTTTCTTCAATGTGCCTTTAGGTCCTTCTGATGCTGAAGGGTCTTCCGAGATCTCCAAGCCTTTTTCATCTTGTGATGACTGGTATATTGGTTTGGACTTTATTATATGCCAGGGTTCTAAGAGCTATTTTTGGCTCTATCTATAATAAGATTTATCTTGATAACTTTAAATGAAGGGTAAAACCCCACAAAACATGCAATTCATCTTTGTGGGTTTGTTAAAAGTAAGATCCTAATAGACACTGTGTTTCCATTTGTATTTTCTTCTTTTTTACTTTATTTTCATGCCTATCTATGAAAATAGCAAATGCTAGTTGGAAAGATGACATTGGTTTTAGAAATAATGAAGTTTTAATTTTCTGTAATTAATAAATAAAGGGAAATGAGTCCATAAAACAAAGGACCACTTGCAGCCTATTTTGTTCCCTGCTACATGATGGAGAAATTTGCATAAATGTTTGAGAGATGCTGTATTTCTGAATTGTTTTTGTCTGATTTTCATGGTACAAAATAATAAGTTTTAGAAAATTAAATTTTAAGTGAATGAGTCTATATATAGGATCAGATGATCAATGAATATATAGTCAATGATTCCTCTTCATTCTCTTTTTTTTTATGGCTGGCTCAGCCTACCCTCTCAGAGAGGGTCTGGCTTGGCATTTGGTGCCAGGGAATGAACTTCCCTAAGCAGGTGCTTTAGACCTCTGAGCTACCTTACCAGCCCCAATCCCACTTCACTCTAAAACTTGAAAAAATGCAGGAAAATAAATCCAGCCTGCATACAGTGAAACTTTAGCTACTCTTCTAGCAAGCTTAGTGACCACTCACAAGCATGTGCATTCACAAAGGGGAGAAAGCTAAGAACACAAGGAAATAACGTAACATGTCCTGACCTTCATTTTAAAAAAATCTATGGACAGAACTGGGATACTGAGACAGGAAGATCTCTGTGAGTTTAAGACCTGCCTGCACTACAGAGTGACTTCAAGTCTATCCTGAACTACATAGTAAACTCCTGTCTAAAAAATATATGATATAAAAATATATGGGCAAATATAGTTGAATCTCATGATTTTTAAAGAGTTATATAAACATATAATTTATATTATATTGTCATACCTCAGTGTCTATGGGAGATTTTCCCCAGGATCCAACAATGTTCAAATACCTTATATACCATATATATTAGGTGTAGGATTACCCTGTATTTTTTTTTTTAACTCCTTTATTTATTACAGTGTCTCGCTACACATCACGGATTCTTTTTTCGCGGGGGTGGGGTGTGAGCTCAACCGGCCCTGTGGGGAGGGGCTGGCATGGCATGTGGTGCTGGGGCTCGAACCGCGGTCCCTGGGAGGCGCTCTAGACCGCTGAGCTATCTTGCCAGCCCTACCCTGTATTTTTTAATTGATTACTTATCAGTTACTTATTACTCATTACTTATAATACATAACACAATATAAAGAGTTTTTGCACTACATTACTTCAGGAATAAAAAGATGTTACATTATATTACTTAAGGAGTAATAAAAATTTGTACACGTACAATACATGTATAGCTTTTGGTTGAATCAGTGATTGTCGAATCTGAGAATATGCAAGTCTGACTGCATATGTCCTGTGTATTACATAGGAGGCTGACAAATGATGGCTACGACTCTGCCTATTTTAATAAAGATTTATTGGAACACAAGCATCTGTTCATCTGCTCTGTGACTGCTGCTTCCCTTCTACAGCAGTGGGTTTAACTAATTACATCAGAGACTATACAGCTCACAAGCTTGGAATATTTGTTATATGACTCATGAAGAAGCTATTTGCTCATCCCAGAGAACCCAAGCTCTGCACCAGCACCACACCCATTCTCACACTCCTCCACTGCAACTGAAGAATGGTACAACCACTGTGGAAATCAATGTGATATGATGTAACACACGATGTAAAATGACATGAGCTGATCTGTGAGATGTGGAGAAGTGTGCAGCAAGGTGACCTGTGGCAAGTGGCACACAGCCAGGCTAGGGCATCCGGGTCAAGAGGCAGAACATCTCCAGCCCTCTCTTGTATACTTCCTGTCTTTATTGGTTGAATTCTTTTTTTATGCTATTTTAAAGCGAATAAAAAATAATTAAAAAAATTAAAAGTGATACAGAATTTCCAAAAACAAGGTGATAGGAGTTCAACAATGGTGATTATGCTGCATATTGTTGTCTTGAAGTTAGTTGATCAGATTAACAGAAATAGGCATGTAGGATTAGTCAAAAAATTTCAAACATTATTTGTTCCTTTCAATAAACAAATAGAAATTAGAAGTAAAATTATCTTAGCTATTGTATACACACACACACACACACACACACACACACACACACATATTTGTCCTTTACAACTGGGCAGTTTCTTCCCCTTTTACAATGTCTATTGCATCCCAGCTCACCCCAGAAAGAATGGCTATCATAAAGAAATCAACTAATGACAAATGCTGGAGAGGCTGTAGTGGAAAAGAGACCCTCCTCCACTGTGAGCGAAGACTGGTACAACCACTGTGGAAATCAATGTGGAGATTTCCCAAAAAACTAGGGCTATGGGTTCTATTCAAACAAGCTATTCTCCTTCTGGATATTTTTTTTAAAAGAACTGAAAATATCATACAACATCAATATATGTGCACCCATGCTTATAAAAGCAAAATTTATCATAGCCAAATCTTGGAAACAACCGAAATGCCCATCAACTGAAGAACAGATAAAAAAGATGAGGAATTGTCATACAACAGGGTATTGCACAGCTATAAAGAAAGATAAACTCAAGATTTTTTATAGGTAAATGGATTCAAACACAGACTGCACTCGTAAAGGTAATAGATCCAACCGATGTGTGTGAACGTCATACTGTCTCCCTGGCGTAAGAAGTTAAAAGGGTAATGATTGCTCGCTTTTCACTTTCCTGTAATATTCAGTTGTTTAGTATAAATTTTGTTACAAAGAATGCTACATTTAACATCCTGTATTTTTCTTGCACTTAGCATATTACAGATGTGAGATAATTTATTAGAAGTGGAATTTGGGGATCACAGTAAATGGGCATTTTAAATGATGCTTGTTGTTATGCTGCTCTTTAATGAGGATGTCTGATTTCGTAGTCCATGTCAGGGGACCAGAAAGTCTTCCACACTGCAAATTAGCATACAACTTATTATTTGGTGCCTTCATGTATTTTAAAATTGGACTTCATTTTAAATTTGCATTTTATTAATTAAATAATATTTGAAGTTTTAAAATTGAGTTTATTTAAAATTTTTATACTTTCAATTGAGAGTGAGATGCATTCTTTCCTATGGTATACACAAAAAATAAAGGAGAGAGAATCCTATAACATCTTTTTTCAAATTTCTCTGAATTGTTCTTTGTTATAGTCAGAGGCTTACAAGGGGAAACAATACAATGCAGGACACTTAATTATAAGATTATTTTATAGTAGTCACTTGAAGAGTCATATAGCAAAAGAGTGCAGAAAATCTGTCCATAGACCAGACAGTCCAGCTGGGGGTCCCGGAGCCCAAGGCAATCCCTGCTGGAGTATAGCTGAAGACTTAGAGCTCCTAGCAATGTCACCCAGAAGTGCAACTAGAGGCCTGGAGCCCTAGACAATGAATGTTTCACAGATTTGTGCTGGAAAAGCCCAAAGGTCAGTGGAGGAAGCTAGAAAGTCACTGCTGGTGAATTGAAGGATCCATGCAAGACTAGAGCCAGGAAGCCACAGGCACAGTGAGAACCAGAGCTCCACACCCATTCTCAGTGACAGTGAGGTCTCAAAAGCTCTTCCAATGATAGGAAGAGCTGAGTTCTAACAGGAAAGCCAGTGTGATAAACTTCTCCAGGAGACTGAGCTGTGCACCATTTTCACCACCAGCGTGAGGAAGCAATGCTCAAAGTGAAAACACAGAGCTCTCCCAAAAGTGAACCATAACCACTCCCGGTGACATCAAGTTTCTGAGCTTCTTCAGTGATGAGATCAGCCAAGTTCATCAGAAAAGCCAGCATGACAAGCCCCTCTGGGAAAACCCATAGTTCCCTACAGTTTCAGCAGATCCCAACAGCTTCCTAACAACTTTAAAACTTCTTCTCTGGCTTTTCTTTTACTTTTTTGGCCACAGTCCTCAGGTGGGCCTCCCACACCCAGGACCAGGCTGCCTCAGTTCAGATGGCTGCTAGTTTTTATTTCTGATGCTATAAGTATTTCCTTTCCTTTTGAGTTTGTTTCCCAAGAAAATGTGGCAAGATTATTCACTGATTTAATTTGTTTTAGTAGTTTATTGTGTTAATTTTTAAAAATTACATCTTACATTTTATTTTGTTTGTATTGTTCTCATTTCTTTATAATTTGAGTGAATATTTTAATCATTTTCTGTTTCGAAATTTAACGTTAAGCACTCAAAGCTGCACATTTCCTACAAATATTGTTACTAGAGCATTAAAATTATGATACTTTGTACCATCAATATTGAACCTTTAAAGTATTGCATAGTTTGATTTCGAACTTCACTTTCAGATGTAGAATGTCAGAAAGAGAGTTATTTATTTATTTAGGTTGACTTCTATTAGAACATCTTTGCAGTACATAATGACTGCATCTGCTCCAGGGGACTGCAATGTCTACGTATCACCTTTTCTTCCCCTACTTTTAAGATGTTTTCCATGGTTTACATTGTTGTGGTTTATTCACACTATTAACATTTGCAATTTTATAATGGTATCAGAGAGATTAGAGAATTTAAGAATAGTTTTATTGTCAGATATATGGCCAATTAAAGATGCTCTTTAGGCATCTGGTACATCTATAGTTTTATGATGCAGTCATGTTATAGCTAACTTTAATCAGATAATTTATAAATGTAATAGTTTAATTTATTACATTCTACTTTGTTTTCAGTGGCCAGAGACCAGCGAATAAAAAGGACTTACGGGTTCGTCCCTTTTCTCTTTCATTGCTCTTGACTCATAAATGTTTATGTTTCCTTGTGTTAAGATTTATGCCCGGGCTTCCTTGTGGATGGCACTGTCTATCACTGCTAAGCACACTTCATTTCATTCACTGCTTCATGCTTTGCATTCAGTTAGGACTGATGCCAGCAGCTGACTTGATTTCTTGTTCCCATCTATTTGTAGTGTGTAGCATCCCCTGCTGTTTTTCTTTCAAGATCTCTGAGTCTTTTGTGTGCTTTTCTTTTTTTATATTTTGGGTTCATATAGTATATCATATAGTATGATTTCTGAAATCTGAAAATTATTTTTTAAATGGGTTCACTTTAGCAAGACTAATGAAGAGGAGAGTGGCATTTGTTGAGTTCCTCCATTTTAGCACATGTTGTTAGTGTGTTTTCTGCATTTTGGTACAAAGTTTGCATTTTCTTTGCTTTGTGCTAGTACTTGTATTCTTTCTGAAGCATTGGAAATTGATAATCAATTATAGGATTGGTCAAAAATTACTTAAAAATTATGAAGGAGAGATATAAGAAAATAATCTCTAACTACTCCTTTCAATAGACCAGTAGAAATCAGTAGTACAATTATCCAGGCTATCTTATCTATATACACATATATTTCTCTTTCCCTCCCTTCCTCCTTTCCCTCATCCCAGTTATTTCTTCCCTTTGAACAATTTCTTTATGAATATCAACTTAAAGGGGAAGGGTTTATCCTGCCATACAGCTTCAGAGGGTGCAGCTCATGGCTGCTTGCCCTGCGTTGTCTGGTAAAGTGCTGTCATGGTGGGGAGCCCTGCAAGAGGAAGCAAGGAGAGATGGCAGAGCTTGCCAGTATCTGCTTCTAGGGCTCATTCACAGTGACCTATTTTCTTGCCTTTAGTCCTCAGTTTTTCTTCTTAATTATGTATTTTTCAAAATTAACATGTTCACTAATTAGTACATAGTAATTCCCCCACAGCGAGGGCTTGGTATACGCGCCCAAAACCTCATAATTAATTCTTACCTCCTTCCCCTCCCATCCTCCCTGCTCCCTTCAGCTCTCTTTCCATTTTTCTTTGATCCTCATTTTAGTTTTATTCATTTACTTACATCTTTTTATTTAATTATTTGGTAAAGGCTCTCGCTATGCAACCCAGACCCATAATGATCCTCCTGTCTCAGCCTCCCCAGTGCTGGGATTACAAGCATGTGCCACCTAGTTTGGTGACTCTCATAGCGTGTGGTGCTGGGGATCTAACCCAGGTCCTTGCACTTTCCAGGTAGGTGCTTAGACTGCTGAGCTATCTTTCCAGCCTGAATCCTCTCTTGTAAAAAGTCTTTTGTCCTTTCCTTTCCTCTGCCAACCCATCTCTTGTTTCGATTCCCATTTGAAAAATATTACTCTGCTTCCTATTATCTCTGTTTTATTTTGCTCTTCATTTGTACTGAAATTTGTGTTTGATTTATTTATTATAATTATGGTTTTGGTGTTTATCCATTTACCTACAAATGCCTTGGGTTTATTCTTTTTTACAGCAGAGTAGTGTATCAATGCCACATTTTCCATTGTGCATAAATAGCACATTTTCTTTATTTAAGCCTCACTTCTTACAGTTCCCACCACCTTCCAACAGCCTCCTACCCTGGTGTCCTGACTTTAACACAAGTGCCACTGGGGACAGCTTTAATCCACATCATAGCCCAGAGAGCTGGGTTTCTTCTTGTTCTATCTGCTCCCCGCAGACTCTACCTACAGCACATTCCAGCACAGTGATAGAATTGTTAGAAACTTGCCAGTGTGTATTGAGACATTATTACCCCCTGAAGTCCACTGTCCTCCCCTAATGAAATTTTTCTAATATTATAGCTTTCTGCAGGGTAGTTTCATAGTCTTCAAAACATCCTGTGAGCTCTGTATTTATTCCTCCTTCTCAACAGGTCCTGGATACTGGAGACCTTTTTCCTAAGTTGAGACTTTCCATTTTCTAGAATGTCATAGAGTTTGAGTTATAGAGAAAATCTTTTTGTCATCATAGCCAGTCAGATTAGCTTCCTTTATTTAGTAAAATCCATGTAGCATTCCCCCTTGTTTCTTCATAGCTTAATGCTCATTTCTTTTTTGTTTGAAGAAATGTTCAGTTTTCTGGATAAGAAACAATTTATCCATTCACCTATTTAAGGAGATGTGGATTTCTTGAAAATTTAGACAATTATGAACAAAACTAGTAGAAGTATGTTTGTAGAGGCTTTTATGTCTCACAAATCTTGGTGTCTTTGGGTAGTAGCAAGAGGTCCAATTTGTGGATCATATGATAAGACTGTGCTTAATTTTATAAGGAACTGTCAAGTTGTGCTCCAAAGTGGCTTCCCAACTTTGCATTCCAACCTGCAACAAATGAGCTCCAGCTGTTCCACATCTCACCTTCACTTGCTGTTGTCAGTGTTGTAGATTTTAGCCATGCTAACAGAGGTGCACTGATTCAGTATAAATTCAGTTTACATTTCTCAGCAACATAATATGCAATGTATTTTCACATGAATATTTGTCATCAGTGTAAATTAATTTTGCATCACTTTATGAAGAGGTAAATTATTTGAGAAAAATAAAGACTGCTACATTTTTAACAGCTGGTTTTATATCCTTGTAATTGAACTCTTCACACATATATCAGCAGAAATAGAGATCGTTCTTTACTTTCTCATTGTTTTGTTCTAGCTTGCTTCTGGAGAAATTGGAGAAAGATGCTTTATTTCAATTCAATGCCTTTAGGTAGAAGCACTACATTAATTTTAAATATACTCACATTAAAATAAATATAATTGATATTTGTTTTTTGACAAAAATAAAGAAAAATATTGTGAGAGTTAAGTTTTTCCATTACCTGAAGGATATTATTTTACTTTAAAAAATTTGGTCAAGGTTGGGGAGATAGCTCAGTGGTATAAGTGCCTGCCTGACAAGCACAAAGACCAGAGTTTGGTTCCTGTTACTGCATGCCATGCTGGCCCCCAGAACCTGGGGCATGCTGTGCCGGCCACCAAAACTGTTTGTGGTAGTACAAACCTATAATTCGAGCTCTGGGGAAGCTGAGACAGGAGGATCACTGTGAGTCTGAACTGCATAATGAGATCCTGTATCCAATTCATAACTAAATTAAAAGAAGAAAATTTACAAAATAGTTTGGCTATTTGATTGTTTTATTTGGGAAGAAACAATTTGTAGTCTAGACAAGAATTCATCACAAATCATTTGCAATTGGAAAAGAATGAACTCTTCATGTAGAAAGTCACCCTGCTTCACTACTCTGAGCCTAGCTGGCTGAAGTTGCCCAGAGGCCACGATTGGAGGATTGCCTCTGGGTAAGCTTCTATCTGAAGGTAGAAGGCAAAACTCTAACATGTCTTAATACTCAACACACAAACTCATAGAAAGATATGCAAGCATTGCAAAACCGTAACCAGATAAAGCTAAAAAAGAATAAAGACATTGACTTTAAAGAGGCCAACCCAAAGAAAACTGCACTATTTTGAGGGCCAGGCATCTATGCCTAGCCTGTGTTTTACAAGTATATATGGTATGGAAGGATGGAGTTTGGGTGGGTGATGAATTGTTGAGGCTTCTATTATCACCTCTGAACAAAATGAAACAAAGAAAGAAAATCATTCAGTTGAGGGTGCAGCACCTTCCCAGTTGAAGTCTACAATCCATTTAGGAGATTGGCTTCATCATTAGGATGCTCCTGGTTGGAGTGACTTGACTATTTTTCTCTTCTCTAGCTGTTTGCTATTGTTTAGACACCCTCTTTGTGTTAGATGTAAAATTACCTGACAAGGCAAAATGAAATGATGTTATCTTCTTAATAAATGTGTAATGGTCATGCTGGCTTCTATAACACTGACTGAGCAGCCCATCTCCAAGATCCAGAGAAATCATTACAAATGCCATTAACTAGTCTGTTCTTGATGCTTGTGGGAGGGAACCATGACAGGATGATGTCAGTGTGCACAAAAAGTCTGTCTTCATTTTTCAAATGGTTTCTTATCTACATTGTGAACATATCCTGAATGAGAGACTAGGCACTCAACTTGTTAGAAGAATATTCGGAGTTTTCTTCAGGAAGGGTCAGTGTCATTAGTCAGCTGCCCTGGGTAAGAGAGGCAGCAGAAATCTCAGTTGAGATTTTGATTCATCTTATGTGCACATCTGGAGCTCTTCAGTACATTCACTGGGTGAATGAGAAATCCCAGCAGTCAAAAAAAATTTTTAGGTGGCCACTGATGACACTAAGGAGACCACGGGGCTCACATGAGTATAGGCTGGTGCAATGGATGGATGTTTAGAGCCAGACAGGCTCATGATCAAATTCCAGCTTTCACTTGTCTCACCTCTATGGGCTTGTCTTGGTGTCATTTCTACAGCTATCACAGGATACTAAGGATTAGATAAATTATCTATTTATGTATTTATTTGTATTTTTAAACATTAATTTTATTGAGAAATAGCAATGAGACAATTTAAAAACCGATTAGTACTATAGTTTCAATAATTAATACATTGCATATTGTTGTCTTCATAGTGGTTATTCATAGCACAAGATACAGACATGATATCCTGTCCAAACACTATTAGTAAAAATCTTTCTTCTCATTGAATTAAAAAAAAGCTGTATATCTATCCTATTTTGTATGTACAGATACAAAATGATCCTTCACTTATATCCCCTTCATTTGTTCATTTTTGTCAGAGATGGGTATTCCATTGCCATTTAAATATTGTAGATGCGTGAATTCAGAAAAATAATTCAACATAGTCTACTAGTCCATAATAGTAATGGACTGGCAATGTCAGAAGTTGTTGACTTGAGCCTTTTACAGCTCAGCATATTAATATGGCTTTACTTTATATGCCTCATTTTTACACTTTTCTGCTGGATGGTTAAGACCAAGATAAAGCAAGACCTATGTAACAAGAAATGTAACTCTTGTATCTGATTAAGTCAGGCAAATCTCCTCAGGATTTACTTTGAAACCCTATGCCACAGTTTGTAGATCCTTTGTCAGTGTCAGCCATGTGGTTGAGTCATGGCCATTGCTTCACCAATTTTCTCTCTGTGAAAGTATTTATTTATTTTTAAATAATAATAGCTTTATTGAGATATAATTCTAATTTAAAAGTCACAGCTTAATGCTCATAGTATAATCACCACTACTACAATCAATTTTGGAATATTTTCAGCACCCCATTAAAAAAATCCCAGCCATAAGCAGTTTTTATCTTTTACAAAACCTGATATCTTTATTAAATTTTTGATTAAAAATGGGTATTTAAAGTTATGCAAATTTTCTTTTACTTTTCCTACTAACTCTTTTTTAAGGTTTCAAATATTTATTGGTTCAATAATACAGATCACAGAAAAAATAAGATTCCTAATTAAGTATATTCTACTGTCCAGGCAATGGTTATTTTTAAAGATTGATTCAGTATTGTCTTGACCATTACAGATGACATCATCTTGTGACCTCCCAGAGTGTAAATGTGCTGCAGCTCACGTGCAACTCCTTATAGTCCTAGGTTGTTTCTCCTCCAGTGTTTCCTCTTGGAGTTGTACCTGTCTTTGTACAAATCTATTGAGGAATGGGGTGATTCTGCTTTTGCTTCTTGGCCAGGAATCATTTGATTCTTAAAATCTTGTGAGAAGACAAGGTTAGGGTAGGAGATGAGAGTGACTAACTCTTTTCTAACTGGCACATTAAAAAATGCACATTGATTGGGTACCATGTAATATTTGGCTACGTAGATACATAATATGTCAATGTAAGCATTTCTATGTCTTCAAACATTCATCATTTTCTTAAAGTAAAAGCATTCAAAATCCTTTCTTTCTAAAAATGCCCAGTATGTTATCACTATCTATAGTCACTCTATAACGTAATAATACACAATAAAATACCATGTAAATGTGAGTTACTCCCTACTGATCAACCTTTCCCCAAACCTCCCTTCTCTCTGCTCTCCCAGAGTCTTGGAAACACTGTTCTCTCCATCTCTGTGAGGTCAACATCATTAGAGTCCGTATACATCTTAAGGCTTGATCCTCTGGATTCAGACCTCTTATCATACAAGTAAGGTATAGAATGGGCATTTTATTTACAAACATTAAGGACTTGGCAATTTATAAGCAATACAAGTTGATTTGTCTCATAACTCTGGAAGTAGGAAGTGCAAAATGATGACATCAGCATCTGACAAAGGCCTTATACTGCATTACGTCATGGCAGATGGTAGAAAGGTAAGAAAAAGGATGGGAGACAAATTTGTCCACATATCAGGAACCCATATTCATGATAATTAAGGCCTTCTAAAACAGCAGACTCAAAAGGCATAGTGCTTATGACTTTGTTACTACTTGAGGGTCCCACCTGATGCTATTGTCATATGGTAATTAAATTTCGGCCTGAGTATTTGGGGGCCATTCACACCACACCAAGCCTGGGATGACTCATAGAGCTACTGTGGACTCTAGACTTTTCAACTGAAAGAGGAATAAAAATTCTAGCCCAAATCCTTCTATGAAATCAGTAGGTGATTTAAGCACATACACCATACAAGAGTCAGTTTGGAGAGTCACATTCATTGTTATTAATTTAGCAAACAGTTTTGAGAATCTGCTACGGTTTTTGAGAATTAGCCACGTGGCAGGCACTGAAATTCATGAAAAAGGTATGGTAGGAAAATGCAATAAATGCAAAAGTTGTATTTTATCTACTTTCAAGGTTTTAAGTTTAACAGGGGCATGTAGAATAATTGCTGCACTACATGGATTGAGAGAGGTTTATAGATCCAATGTATGTTACATACCTACACCTGGTGCCCAGCTTTGAATGAAAAAAAAGAAAATTCCAAGCAGGAAATTGACTAGTCAGTGGGGGAGCGGTTCTCAGTCCTCCCTGCTGGGCCACAGAGGCTCTGAATCTGGTGCTCTTTTTCACTGCTGCATTCTACATCTTGGTTTCAGCTTTAAATAATTAAATGCCAAATGTGATAGTAAAGACATTTAGTGAAGAAAGGTGTAAAACTACAAGTGAATCAAATGTGAAGAGCCTTTTAAAACAAAGCCTTCCATTAACCTCTCCCAGCCTGACATTCTAATTCTCCCTTAAAGGATAATGTCCATCTTAAAAACAATTATATAAGCACCTAAACTGTGGGGGCTGGGTGAATAGACAGGAGACTGAATTACATGCCAAGAGTTATTTAAAGCTATTGTGATAATAAAACCTTCATTTTTCAACAGGAGTGATAATGAGATGTTAATCCTTCCAAGATTTAATAGATTTATTATTCTAATGAACTACACCTGACAGCTTTGAACTGTATATAAAAACTTATTAATCTTTTGACAGATTTTGAGGGTTTTCTCTTGGCCTAGATTTAAAATAGGAGAGCTATGGCTGATAATGCTCACTGGAAATTTCCTCATGATATACTAACTAGAGCCTTGAGGACAACTTTCTTGGTCATCCTGATTTTTTTGAATTAAACTATGGGAATAAAGTTATATAAACTAGAAATTAGAGGTGTAGTGATGAAGGAGAAGGAATGGTGTGGGGGTCAGTGATAAGCAGAGTTAAACACAAATGACAGAGGCTTTTGTCCACTGCTCAGCAGGAACTAGTTGTGTAAATTTCACAGTTTTGCCAGTTGAACAATAACAATTGATGCTATCAACGTGTCTTCTGTGCCAGGTGCAGTGCTGATGCCAGGGATGAGAAATCAAGATGTGGTTTCTGTCCTTGAAGATCTCAGCATGGAGAGAGTAGCTGTAAGGATGATCCTTGGGCTGCCAGCCAGGCACAGAGGGAAGTGAGCTCCAGGTGATGGATTGGAGAGCTTGGTGTACTTGGAAACTGATTAGAGCTGACATAATAGAGTGAGCAAGAAGACAAAGGTAGTGGTTAGAGCCTGGGTTACTTGAAACAGGAACACCGAATATAGTACAATTATTATACACTTATAACACATGTGCTTGAAGTACTTACTTTCAAATGTCTTCTGACCATGACTCAACCATAAAAGGAGCCCTATTTTATCTGACCCTCTACACAAGAATATAATTAAAACAAATCTTCATGAAACAATTCTTATTCTTACTACCCATAGTGCATGATGATATTTCCTCTTCTTCTCTTTTATGGAATATAAAAAGTGATTTCATGACCACTATTACACTGACATTCCAGTGGGCTGGCAAGATGTAGATGAGTTGTAGGGAGACTCATGAACAGTGAGAAGGTAAAGGAATAACATAAGTTGGACAGGTTAATAATTTTGAAGTTACCAAGATCTGTGATTGGAGTGACTGTATACAGACAGTGATTCAGTGTCAGAGTCTTGCATAAATGAGTAGTAGTAGGAAGAGAATAGGTGGCCAGTACCATAAGAGGGATGGGTCTGATACAATGTACTTTATAGGGGCTGAGAGTTGTGGTTGTAGTTCTAGGAAATGAAGAATGTGACGTGCCAGCAGCCATGAAACCCATGAGATGTAGATTTGAAATAAATACAGGTCTGGGTTAAGAGGATTCCAGGTGACACTGCCGAATTAGAACATGGTACAAGGGCTGTTCAGATGAAGTAGGGAGAGAGGGAAGACTTTGCTGTCTATAACTTAGGACCTGTCATCAAATTTGAGCCATCAAAGAAAAGTGGTGTTTGGGTGAATTGAGGGGATGTGTCAGACATGGATGGCATGAGCCCTAGGGATGAGCGAGGCACTGCCACTGCTGAAGTTAAAGTGGAGTTGTATAACAGTTCCACACGGTGCTCTGAGAGAAGACTGAGCATCCTTTACCACTCTCTCTCTCTTTTTTTTTTTTTTTTGTCTTTTTGAGACAGGGTCTCACTATGCAGTTCAGGCTGGCCTTAAGCTCACGTTGTAGCTCAGGCTGGTCTCGAACTCTACCACTCTCTTGATGAATGTGCATTACTGTATCAGGAAGCACTATGGGGAAGCATGTCTGATGTTTTGGGCAAGAGGAGTTCGAGGGGCATAAAGTTTGATCAAATCACAGACTATAATGCAATTATGAAACAATGTGCATGAACCAATTTTTATGGGAGAAAAAAAGCATTTTCCATTTCTAATTTTTCAGAAGAAGTGAAGAAAATGTCAATTTCATAAGCTTTCCTAAGATTTCCAATATGCAAGAGTTGAATCTTGCATATTAGAGACTTCACTTGGTTATAAATGGAGAGCAACTAGCCCCAAACTGGGAAGACTTCCTTAGAAAGCACAGAGAACATAGCTAGAAGAGCAAGTAGAGAGGATGACATGAGGCCAAGGGCTGCCTTGGAGGCAGGGCTAGTCTGGCTCCTGTTCCAAGGTCTGTGGTGCATTCATGCTCCTGGGATGCTCTGATGTCTGTTAGCCTGCAAGTAAGGCTGCTGCTCAGTGGGATGGAGGTGGCTAATGCAAGTGGGTGTCACCTAGAAGCTTTCATTTTTATTTTATTTTATTTTATTTTTTTATTGTATTGAACTACAAATGTCAATCAGACAGTTTCAAGATACCTTAATAATATAGATTCGATAAATTAATACATTGCAGACTGTTTTCATAATGTTTTGGTATCATACAAGGTGCATACATGATATTATATTTACAGATATTATTTTAGCAGATATCTCTTATCAGTGAACTAAGAGTGTAGCTGCTTACTTATCTTATTTTTTTATACCTGGATTATATTAAAAATTCAATAATTATTTTCCTCGAGGATAACCATAGTAATAGAAGCCGACATAATATCCTGTCCAACCACCATTAGTGCAGATCTTGCCTCTCATAGATTTATGTAGAAACAAAGCATTATCTATCCCAACTGTACTGTCTATACACACACATCATGATTTTTTCTTTCTACACCCCTTCCTTTGTCTACACCTGCTGAAAGTGGGCACTCCATTGTCATTCAACTAACTTAGGTGCTTGAACTTGACACCACAATCCAACACAGTCCAGCATTCTACAATAGTGAGATATTCAAAGAAGTTGTCGACCATAGCCATATTATGGCCCCATGATGTATACTTCATTTTTATACTTTTCTGCTGGATGGTTAAGACCTACATAGAGCAAGACTTATATACCAACACATGAACTTTATATTTCCTATGTGGTCAGTGAAGTCCTCTCAGGCTTTATCTTGTAGTCCTGTACATTATTCTGTAGTTCCTTTGTCTGTGTCATCCATGTGGATGATCACGCCAATGCTTGACCAGTTTGCTCTCTGTGAGACCTTGAGAGAAAGTTTTCTCTTCATGTGGCTCTCCCCAGGCACACTATAGAACTTTGATCTCTTTCCTCTGTGGCTCCATAATCTCCTTGTTCAGAAAATTTGGAGCTCACCTGAGTTTCATGATGTTGCAGTACAGGTTCTCCATGTCCTGAGTCTTCGCTGACCTTGAAAGGCTTGGGCCAAAATGTTGGTGGGCCTTGTGGCTCTTCTATTTCTCCAACTCTGACTTGTAATCTTAGGTTGTTAACCATTCAGAAGAAAAGCTGGTTAGTATCCTGAGCATATGCCATTCACTTTGCCTTATCTGACTCAATTGATTTTACTTGTTGTATGTTTCCTTTTGTGTTCCTGCTTTTCGCTTGTTATACTAGGGAGACAATACGATATTTACATATGTGTGTCTGGTTTATTTCACTTATGAGTATATGTTCAAGTGGCATTTACTTCAGTATAAATGCTTCAAACTTATCATTCTTAATAGCTGAGTAATATTCCATTATATAGAAATACCACATCTTTTTCAGCCATTCCTCATGTGATGGACATCTTGGTTGTTTCCAAGATTTTGCTATCACACATTGCGCTGCTATAAACATAGGTACACATATATCTCTGTGATACAATGTATCCAGACCCTTTGGGAAAATTCTCAGTAGGGGGAAGGCTGGCTTGAATGGGATTTCTAGTCCTACTCTTTTGAGGAGTCTCCACACTGACCTCCACAATGGCTGTACCAGTCTACATTCCCACCAGCAGTGGAGAAGTGCTCCCTTTTACCACAACCTCTCCAACATTTGTTGTTGGTTGATTTCGTTGTGATAGCCATTCTTTCTGGAGTGAGATGGTATCTCAGTGTTGTTTTTATTTGCATTTCACGAATGGCTAGTGATGTGGAGCATTTTTTCATATATTTATTTGCTTCTTTAATTTTGTCCTCAGAAGTATGTATTCATCTCAGATGCCCATTTCTGAATTGGGTCTTTAAATTTGAGGGCCCTGTTATATCTTAGTTCTTTATAAATTCTAGACAGTAGTCTTCTGTCTGATTGCTTATTCGTTAGGATTTTTTCAAAACTTGGGGGTTGTCTTTTCACTCTGTTGACAATTTCTTTTGACATGCAGAAGCTTCTTAAGAAGAGTTGATCCCAGCTGTTGATTCTTTCAAGAGCTTCCCATGCGAATATATGTTTGTTCATGAACTGTTTACCTACCCCTATGTCTTCAAGAGTTCCTCCTACTTTCTCTTCCAGGAGATTGAGTGTTTCTGTTTTAATGTTTAGATCTTTAATCCATTTTGACTTTAACTCTGTGCATGGTGATAGAGCTGGGTCAAGTTTTAGTTTTCGGCATGTAGAAAGCCATATTTTCCAGCACCATTTGTTAAAGAGGCTATCTTTCTCCCAGTGAGCTTGTGTAGCCCCTTTGTCGAAGATAAGATGGCTGAGTGTTTTCGTAGATGCCTCTGCATATTCTAATCTATTCCACTGATCCTCAGGTCTATTTTGTTGCCAATACCATGTTGATTTTATCATAGTGGCTTTGTAGTATAATTTCAAATCAGG